>JAZGTK010015946.1:0-12964 GCA_036877625.1 Ambastaia sidthimunki
ATGAGCTCCTACCTGTCTCATCAAATTCTCAAATCAAATAACCCATGTCATAATATTCACCTGTTTCGTCTCTCTTGTATCTATTTTTTATATTCTTAGGGACTTTTAAGAGAAACATCTGAGACAAAGTTGATACTTAAACATGACAGAGAACCCCATTACATCTCTTTAGCTATAAAAGTGCTGCTGTTGTTTATGCCCTTGTTTCACTCGCTGACACAAATAAAGAGTCTTCCAAACAAGCTTAGCAGAGAAAACATAGACAAAGCTTACTAAACAGTTTAAGCACGGGCTCACTTGCATTTTGCATTGCACCAGACACGTTTTTCATTTTCTATGAACAAACTTTTTGAAAGGAAGTTTATTTTTTCGTATAGATTCTTAACAACATTTAATTAAAAGTCGCCAAATGCTTTCAGCTCTGTGGCACATCTGCTGACAGATGGGTCAAAGGTCAGGGGCCGGATATAAGTAGCATGTGTTCTGTAATGCTGAAGGGTTCTGTCGAGAGGATGATGTTGCTGTGGTAACAAGGCATCCATCAGACCTCTACGCCAGACTCCCAATAAAAGAAAACAATAACGATTGTGACTCATTTTTAGTTTTCATCACAGAGCAGAAATGAAAGATTCCGTGTTCCAGCTTGCCTTAAAGTAGAAGATTTTGTCTTATTGTTGTCTTTTCATCTCTGTGTTATTATAGAAAAGTCCTTGAGATCAGACAGAACATTGTTTCCTCAAACCCTTTTCTGTGGATGCACATGGTTATACAGTCTGGTTGATCTAAACATAAATGAGGATTCAGTATGAATCTTCCACTGTCTGTAAACAGGGTATGTGTCCCTCTGGGTATAAGAAGCGATCAACCAATCATTATACATATTGATTTAACAGTCAGTTATTCTTATAGAAAGTGATCTGACCGTCGATTATTCTAACAGGAATTGATTCAAGACTCAGTCTTTCTTACAGAAAGTGAATAAACTGTCTACTTGTATCGTAAACTTGATTTTAGAGAAAATGACTTCTGTCATAGCTTATTTGGATCTAATGGCCCTCACTGAGCAGTTCCTTGTTTCCTCATTTTGGATGTCCTTGTATGTTCTTTCCTCTCTGTCCACCTCTCTGGTTTGTCATTCTCCATTATCTCTTTGGAGGGCTGTTTCATACTCTCCTCTTCATTGATTGACCCCTCTCCCCACTTTCCACAGCATTCCACCCACTCACTCACTTAATTAAAACAGTGTTTAGAAATGCGTGTGGGGCTTCGTGAGGTAATGAATGAACAGGCTTTCCGCTCCAGTCGAGAGAATCTCACAAAAAAAGTCACATTTCACCCCTCACATTTTAAAGAAAAAACAAAAAAGTATGTTTTGCATAAAATTCTATTTTTAGGGCCATTAGCACTGTGACATTATTGACATGAAAACAGAGATGTTCAGTCATGCCGTCAATTTGTAGACCAACCTGGAAGGCTAATTAGCCGTGGAAACTCTTTGGAATTTCTAATGGGTTTTTAGAATGATCTTTTTTTGTTTATAAGGAAAATAAGGGTTAGCATTGCTTTACCGTTTTGTTCTGCAACAAACTGAACACAGACATAGCGGAAACATGAATTTTGTGCTTTATTAATGTATTTTGCTAACAAGTCGCTACATATAGACTACAACAGTTTCAAATCTTCATTGAAATTATAGTCCTTATGTAGCAACAAAACACAGCAGTTTAAACATTCCTGTTTAAGGCAACTGTGTTTAAATAGAACAACGTGTTATAGTCTTGTGAAGTACTGTTAAACAAAGACCATACTTAGCAAAAAAGTTAATAATAATAGCAAAAAAAAGCTATTCTTAAAATCCATTTGTAATTTTAGAGCCAAATTCACTTCTTGGTTCTAGGACTGTAAACTGAACAACTCTGTTAAGCACAAAAAACATTACTGCAACGTATAATAATGGAAATCCTCATTATTCTCACTGGTGCTGATTCTTATTACTTGAATCATTACCAATCATTTAATTTGACAAAAACTAAAGGCACGCAACAAATACTACAATGTTGCATGAACACTTTACATTCCACAAAATTTTTACAATATTGTTTTTGCATTTCGGTAATAAGAATGACATTTTTTGCCTTATGCACTGTTATTGAGAGTTAGCAGAGAAAATGTGCTTAATTGTAATGAAAATAATAGCAAAATGCACAAGATCGTTAAAACTGTTTGTTTTGTGTTTAAAAAGTGACAGGTTTCATCAGATTCACCCAGTTCCCTCAGCTGTCATTTTGTGGCTGTGAGTGCATCTCTGCTGTTGTGAATGGACTTCGTGAGTAGGTCAGTCAGGAACAGACAGGACCAGAGGGGAGGAAACAGAGCTCAGCAGAACCAGATAGAGAGCTCGACGGCCTGCAGGTCTTTCCAGTAATCATATCAACATGTTCATCCAGCCTGGCAACTGCAATGAGCAAGTGCTCCCCATGGAGCTATATCAGCAAGAGCGGTCTGAGCTCAGCACAGCCGGCTCATAACAATGCTCGTCTCTGCTGAGACAAGCCAAGATCCATCCTTTAAGATAAAGAGGCCACATACACGCTGCTAAGATTTGGGAGTGACAACTGCATTTAAATGTGAATCCTCCAAATTAGAACTGTGTGTGTGAATGGAATACAGGAGTCAATCCTGAAATTGTGATTTAAAATTCAGTTGTCAGTTCTGTTGTCTGCAATGAGAGGTGCAGGAATAATCTGAGTGGGTGAGAACAAACTTTTTTTTTACCTGGCTTATGAATATTAATTAGGTAACATAACATTTGACCTGTAATTGTAACTGATCTAACTAGCCATATTAGCATTACCAATTATGTGTTTGTTCACTTAGTTATTTGAATAACTGCTAATCCAACCATTTGGTAGAGGCTTTTGCTTCTGTTGTTTTATGCAACCAGCTACTATTCTTTTCCTGCACTGTTGCCAATTAAAACAAAGCTCCTTAAATGTGATTATTACACAAAAATGAAAACTCTGGATGTACACAACAGCACTAAGCACTCAGATTAGCAGTGATAACCATATTTAGCCGTGTATGTGGTTATGTGGTACTCATAAATGGCACATCTCATCCACTGAGTACCTGCAGAAGAAGTCAACACAGATGTGCCTAAATTTGTTTTTGTGGCATGAGTTTCTGACTTGGCACAACACACCTGACACTTTCAATATTTCCTTCTCTGGAACAAAGGAGCGAGTAGATGTGAAAGAGAGAACATCACGTCAGCCCTGAGCACCACTTCTGCTTCCTCCTCTCTGCCGTGACCTCATTCATTCTGTCCTTTAAATGCCTCAATTCCACTTGTCTCACTCGCTCTCGTCTCTGTGGCTGCTGGAGATACTGCTTCAGAGCAGCTTTAACTGTATGAAGCCCACAGTAACAGGATCTGTGATGACTGGCTCAGTGTGGAAGACCCTGAGGGGGCTGCGTACTACTGTCGCATGTTCAAAGCACTCTTGACAGCCAAGAAACAGCAGACGCGATGCCACGTCGAATGCCTTTATACATTTTAAACACCAAACGCATGTCATCTGCCTAAATAATCAAAGTTGGACCTCACTGGGAGCCGGCCAGAGCTGTCTTGCAGTCTGCGTGGTGCCTGAAGATGGCTGACCTTGCAGCATCTGCTGGATGGGATTGAATGAGAGAAGACAGTAATGCAGGTCCAACAATCTTAGCAGGGCTACCTGAAGCAGTTATGCAAAGTTTGTGCTGAGACTGAATGTTCACAGAGAAGATTCTAGAAACATAGAACCTATCAAAAAAAACATTAAGACTTGAGTGTGAGGTCATTTAATATGGGCCAATAAGCAACCACCCAGAATATCCTAAAAAAAACCTTTCAATAACCTAGCAACCACCTAGAACATCTAAGCAACTGCATAGCAACAACCTGGAGAGCATCCACGATGCTCCGCATCATTGCAGAGAGTTTCACAAAGGAAAACAGCTCCAATTTCGCGTCCTTGAATAAGCAAACTGAAATTGTACAAAAGGAAAAAGACTCATAATCATGACAGGATTAATTCAATTATATTACCTCAAAATCCACAGGCGCTCCTTAAAAGAGACATCAGGAAAAGGCTTTTCTTCTCATTTCACCAAAACAAAAGCTCTGACAGAAAATCCCAAGATATCCTTTTTTGTAACAATTACTTACAAAGTGATTGAGGCTTTTTCACTCCTAGACAAAAAATGCAAATAACCATCAAGTCTTAAATGCACCCGCGCCTAATAGCAGTCAACAGTGACAGTTTCAAAGTGCTTTTGTCAGAAAAAGCTGTCCTTCTCAACTTTTGTGTTTACCCTTTAACCTATTAATTTGCCTCTTACAACATTTCATTACACTGCAAGTGGAAACAGTAATCACAGAATCTTGTCTTAATAAAGCCAATTCCTGCGGCACCAAGTTACAACTGCCACTCTGTGAAAGTGAAGCCAGGAAAGGGAAGAGAAAACTAGAAGAGAAAAATAAAATATCAAGGAAAAGGCATAAGTAGGTGTTGGATTCTCTCTGGTATCATTAAAAGGCACACAAAGACTCTGCCTCAGATTCTAAAGGGTCATTAAGGCCCTTAATTTGAAGCAGAATCTGATGGCGTATAAAGAGCAGGCCTGTGGGCCATGTTTCTTAGCAGAAGATGTAACAATTCTTTATTTAATTCTCAGACTTTATCTAAGTACTACAGCTATCCTGCCTTGCTCTTATCTCCCTCTCCTTGCTCTGTCCTCTGATATGATTTCCCCTACATCTGTCCTGTACAAATCATTCTATCTTGTGGCATGTCACAGCATTTGAATCTTAACTTCCCAATTTCCTGCTTAGAAAGTGCTCTCAGTCAGTCCCTGCCCAACCTGTACCACTTTTACATTCGAAATATTATTCATTTTTATTATTTTTCTTTAACATTTTGCTGCCGCCTAAAACAAAAAAGCCATCTTCTGCCTTTACAAATCTTAGATACTTCTTGCTTAAACATATATTTGAGGTTTGGCTGGCATTTTGTGTTTTAGACAGCACTATGCTTTTGGAAAAATGTCAAGTAGCTTAACATCTCTTCTTGTTTAAAGGAACAGTTCACTCAAATCATATGCATTTATTCTACCCAGTCTAATACCTATATTTACCTTTGTATGTAAAAGCAAAATGTGCACTATATTCCAAGTCTTCAACATGAAAAAAATGTTGTTCTTTTTGTTTAGACTAAAAGCATAAACCAATATTTCATTTACATTGTATGAAAAACAGCAGGCAGGACATTCTGTTACATTATTTATTTATGTTCCACAAAAGAAAGTCATACAGATTTGTAACACGAGGATGAGTAAAAGATCACAGAATTTTCAGTTTTGGGCAAACTATCCCTTTAATAGCCGTGTCTGTTTCAGAATATGGAATAGGACGACTCCCTCATGAATTAACTTCTTAGATATTAGAACAGATATTGGATATTAGAATGCAGATCTTGTTTCACTGGCAGGATTTATTTTTTAATTTCTCGACTGCATCATTCCCTTCACTGTCTCAGTAAGTCCCGTGGGTATCTCAGCCAAAGAATCAGGCAAAGGCGTGAGGCGAGACCCAGAAATCTCTCCGCTTACTATTTATGTCTTTCTGCTTGGAGATGACAGAAGAGCTTTAAACTGCAGAAGTTTGGCAGGCTGGGCATTGGGAGTCTGCTCACGCTCAGGAGATTCTTTATCTCAGTGTGACACAACTGTCCCCAGTGCAGTGCTAAGAAGGAGAAGAGTGTATCTCTTGTGTCTCCTCTACTCATTCTCATAAACGCTGCTTTGGGAAACCCGAGATGTTTGAGACACAACAGCGCAGATGTTCAAGACAGAGGGAAGAATATACTTATAAAAACTGAGGTGTTTTGTCAGGTAACCTAAAAAAATCTTAATTAAAAATATTAATAGTGAGCTACAGTGTTCCTGTAGCTTAACTGGTAGAGCATTGCGTTAGTAGTGCAAAGGTTGTGGGTTCGATCCCAGGGAATACAAGTACTGATAAAAAAAATGTATACCTTGAATTCACTGTAAGTCACTTTGAATAAGAGCGTCTGCCAAATGAATAAATGTAAATGTAATAGTTAAAAATATGACTTATCATCAGATTATGTTAGGTTATACCAACAAAAGTTGCATTTAAAAAGACAGAATAGGTAAAAATAATTGCTTAAAATAACATTTATGCATTTGACAGATGCTTTTATTCAAAGCAAATACATTTGTTTTAATCAGTATCTGCTCTTCCTAAGAATCTAACCCATGACCTTAACACAGTGCTTTACCAAAGCTACACAAATGCAACAACAGCTGCATGCTACCACCTTTTACAGTGCACAGTGTAAACACTGTTTTATGATCTAATTGTGCTGTATTTTGTAACATTAATACCAAGTTACCACTTTTGGCAGTGTGTGAAGCTAAAAGAATAGCAGGTCTGGTCTGGTCCAGACTGACTGACAAATACCCACATGACTATTCAGGTCAACAGCTACTAGTTCAAATGCCAGATTATTTTGTAAATTACGTCAAGAGCAGTTTGGGGATTTTCATTGCAGTTGGCTCTATTTACATTTCTTGCCAAAGGGTCTAATAAAAAATGCATTAACTATGTTTGTGATATTTACCAAGGCAGGTGGCTGACGATACAGAATTAATGCTTAGATACATCATGTTTTATTAAAGCGCATGAGGAGCAGTTATGTGTATGAAATTATACGTTCACAACTTCAAGAACTTCAAAAAGCATCTAGAATGTAAGCAAATTCCCAAACATTTGTACTGAAACATGCTAGTAATTACAGACCTTCTTGTTAGTTTTCTAAACATTAAAATAAAGATATTACTAAATTACTTTTGGCATACAGACATTCCAATCTTCAGACTGCAGGGTCCTACAATAATAATCTCCCTTTTCCATATAAATGGTTACTGGATCATTGCTACTTTCTGTTAAGGTCTTCTGAGTGGTCCTTGCAGTTGCTAGGGTGTTGAAAAATAGTTGCTAGGGTATCCTGTGTGGTTACATTAAGTCATAAAGGCCAAAAGAACTTACCCCTTCCCCTAAATATGCCTCCAGAGACACTTTCGCCATAAATTGCTTCCATTCATTATGATTTTTTTCACCCATTTTATCGCCCAAATGATAAAAATTATATGATCACTTAGAAAAGTAATAGCACGTCCCTCCTCAATATGCCCCATGGTTTAAAATGTTCATTACAAACGGTGTGGGACAAGTGTGGGACACTGCACTTTCAGTTTAATACCTTGGGTTAACAAACCACTAATAATCTCATCTTGAAAGGAAGATTAGGCTCAGGTTTATGACAACATATGCCGTACGTTTTTTAATGTTGCTACACTGAAGGCCACCACCAGAAGCAATTTTTAAGACTCTATATCTGCTACAAAAGAGGCAAAAGCCAGCAGCACAATCCAACATTGTGGCACACAGATGCTATCGTCCCTGCTTCTGTCTCTTTTTATCTTTCTCTCTCTCTCTGAATAGCGACTCAAT
Source organism: Ambastaia sidthimunki (assembly GCA_036877625.1). Taxonomy (NCBI): domain Eukaryota; kingdom Metazoa; phylum Chordata; class Actinopteri; order Cypriniformes; family Botiidae; genus Ambastaia; species Ambastaia sidthimunki. Next base: position 7,577 of record JAZGTK010015946.1, read on the forward strand.
TCAGACCCCACACGCTCTTAACAGGCGACCGTTGCTCGGAGACACGATCTCTGCACTATGCTGTCTGTTAAGAAGGGCAAAACCACACTGTACTCGCCTGTCCAGGTAGACCAACCTAAACTCCCACACGTCCAATGTTCCATTCAGGTGTAAAACTAAAATATCTATATTTAAGGTTACTTTGATAGGCTGACCCATAGCATGCAGTACAGCAAGGCAGTGTCACGTTGAATTTTTGTAATAGAAAACACTTGTCAGCCTGGTGGAGCATTGAAGGCCATACGGATTCCCAAGTCGATCTGACTGTCAGATACACATGTGGCTGAGGAAGGCTGTGTTATGAACTGTCACCCAGCATCAGAGAAAAAAAGACCTAACCTGCCTAATCTATCTGTCATAGTACAATATGTTCATTCATGGAACACAAAGAACAGCAACTTTGTTCCAACACTCGTGTACCTACACAAAAGGCAAGAGTAAGAAAAGCTGCCATGAAGATTTCAGAGCTAAAATGACTTGAATAATATGCTTGAATACATTTATCATGTCTAATGTCTGTTCTGTGAAAGAATGCCATTTACTGTACTCTTGTCATGATGCCAAAGAACTAATTGATGACTAAGTTGTCATGGAAACTAATGTTCACTTGGGGCGTAAAGTGCTCCACTAAATTTGGACACAGTGAATTTTTATCTTAATTATTTGGTTTGTTAAAATGGTATTGATTACAGTGTTTGCAAGGCAGCGTGAAATTGATATTGCATTCAAACACATTAAGTAATACTTCAAAACGCATAAAGTAATGGTTCACCCAAAAATTGTCCTTATACTGTCATTATTTACTAAACCTCATGTTGTTCTGAACCCATATGCTAAACACAGCAGGAGAACTATTACTTTAACATACAGACTCCATTTAGACTTTGCCAGATTAATATCATTAGAATATTCATCAGATTGGAACCAACTGTGATGAGGTCACTACAATATTTGCATACTGACTTGCGATTGCCCTCTAACTGTTCTTGTCTTCCTTGCATATCTTTAACCATTTATAGCTGACTTTACACTGCACTGTGACTGTGTGCCGATACATACATGCAGCTGTCAAAAAAACAAGACTGTTGTTGTCATGACGACAGCAACACAGCTGTGATGTGCCATTTCATTGACACAGAACCAAAGAACCCAAACTTTACAAAGTTCTTATTTATATGTCCTTCAGGAAATGCAAATCTCATTTAAAATGCTGCCTCATTTAATAATAAGGAAGCGTGACAAGGCAAACACACAATATCAGAACATTATATCAGTCTATTGAGTAATAAATCAACTGCTACACTGATGGTTAACAGTGCCTGGCCTAAAGGAGTAATGCGATAGGCTTAAATAACAGATTGGATGTTGTGTCAGTGTTGAAGAAGGACATCCATTTGCTGTGCTGTGCCTCAAAGTAACAAGATGGTTAGGTGCACATATCAGGGCAAAAATATATGGAACAGCCAACCATTTTTCCATTACAGCAGATAATATAGAGTATATTGTTTCAAACATTATGCTAATAGACATCATTTAGACTGTTTATGTGCTTTTTTTATCCATATAATATAATGCAAACACTCCATCAATGCATACCAAACATAACTGCACAAATGAAAGTAAATGTTCCACTCTCTGTACCTCCACACTGCATAAACTGCGTGTTTATTGGAATTGTGTAGGTTTATTGTCGCCTTGGGAGCATCTCACCAAGTCACCTTTCTTCAAAGTGGAAACTTACATGGGAGATAAAGTCTGATTATGATTCTAATAAATTCTGATGCTGATACAGTAAACAATGCACCAAACCAGGTCTTTATCAAGGGGGGATAACCAGATACAAGGGAACACACTAAACATGTCTTAACACTGCTGGCTGCATGGAGGCCACCCTTATAATTTTGTCCTGGGCCCCATGAATTCTAGCTGCAGCCCTGCACCAAAAATGTATGTGATCATATGTGTATGTCTAGAAATATCTAGCACTTCCTATGACAACACACCCTCTAATTAGCACAAGCAGATCTTATCCTACAATTGTTTTTCCCATCATTCCACATTGCCACATGGGGACCACTGCATGGTTTGAGGTACACATGGGGATCCAGGCTCCCTTCAGCTGTATAACTCCAGCAGCATTCATGGGAAAAAGGCCTACTTCCCGCCAACCCAAGTCAAAGGCTTCACTTCACAAAATGGCCCTGCCAGCTGTCCGTACTGACATTGTGACAGTAATTAGCCAGCGGGGGGTTTAAACTGGCAGGGAGGCAGTTAGCCTGTCTGCCTGCAAATGGAGGCGGTCCTGTCACACATCTGAACCCCTGGAGAGACCTGCAGGTGGAACTTCCATGGCCTGCTACCAGCAGGGTGGGAATACACCGGTCATACCGATGTCCTGATAATGGGTAGACAGAGTGGTGTAAGGGGAGGGTGTGCGGATCTCTGAAAACCCATTTGAGTTTTTATGAAACAGAAAAGAGATAAAGGGCATGTGCCTGCAGCCAATTTTGTGTGCCATGATCGGATGGGTAGAAAAGGTCACTTGAAGTTATCATGAAATCAAAATGGACCCTATTTAGTTTTTATTTAGTTTCTCAATACATATTTTTGTGACATGATGCTTAAGTGCATGTTATTCCAAAGAAACAAAATTGGAATTTTTCATTTTTTTTACATGACATTTATGTTTAGAGTTATTATTTACATGATATGCCACTTACTACTCCCATAAGCTACAAGCCACAAAGTAGCTCCATTTTAATTTCATGGCATCTTTAAACAGTTTGGTATTAATGGTATAAATTGTGAGGTTTTTACTTTCTAGAGTTATTTCTTTTCCATATGCATCTAAATCACTCACAATTTATTTGATTAATTTATATGATCTGACTGGCCATATAAATGGCACATAAAATCGATGTGAAATTTTAGGGCACAGATAGGCCTATATAATCTCTATAAATGATTGAATACACATAACATAAATGTTTCATTAAATCATGCGTATTATCAGCAGCACACTCCTATACGTCAGCCTCACTATAATAACAGACCAGTCAAACTAAGACTTCATGCTGCTAAAGTGAGTCACTTAAATCTTGGTCAGCTGACTACTCTAAAACACTATAACTCTGAATAACAACACTGTTAACAGAAAAAACCCATTTAATAAAATCCAACGAATGATTAAATGTAGTTAACAAACAATGACCAAAAGAAAACACTGAAATGTAAGTAAGTAAATAATAGAGGGGACAGCATAATGTCTAACAATTGTATGTGATTAATTAATTAAAATATATTTGCTGGCTTGGTATGTTTTTGTATGTTACCTTATCAGTTTTGCTTTGTGATGATTTTGAGCTTTACAATTGTTTAACTATTTAAATGCTACAGTATTCAATTCCTTATAAAAGGACTATTCAGTTCCCTTCCTGCAGCGTTTATTCCAACCTGCTTTTACATGCCTGAATAGTTCTGCTTTACAATATGCTATTGAATGGCATGTTCCCATTGTGGCAGTTCACCGCATTGTGTGACAACACTATCATATATTCTATATATCGTTGAATACTGTCACAAAAGTCAATTAAATCTTTTTGTCTGGACAACAACGATGACAGTGTTCAATAGCTGAAAGTCTTTACAGAAATGTGCTTTCGGAAATAAACCCACCGTGTGCGCAAACGTGCACAAAAGTGCACAGATAGAGAGGTGAAAGGTTCGAGGATGCTTCAGGTTGTTGATGTGTCACGGGCTCGTGCTCTTACCGCTGATCACACTGCAGCAGAAAAATAACATGTCTCGTGCCACTGCTGTAACCGGACACGCATGGACGTTGTTTGTAAAACCATTTAGGTTACAGTATGTTTAATAGAAAGCCATGCAAATACTGTAGTTCGGGACAGTCTGGGAAATAACGGTCCCTATATGATGGCGTGTGTTGGTGTACGTCCATGCACATGCACACAACACAGTTTGATTCCCACTTTAACACGATTTAAAATTAACTGTTAAAGTAATTATCTTCCATTCTTTATGAGACAATATGTGAGATCACATTTACGCGTTATTTTTGCGATACTTTTGGGATCTCATAACCCATTAGTTAAGTATAATCGAGGTGTCCGATGCATTCACGAACGAATACTTTAAAAACTGCACTGAAACTCACACAATACTCAAACACTCAACCCATTAGAAATGTCCATATAAATCACAATACTTTTTATCTAAACGTAGACTTAGCCAGCCATTAACTGTTTGTCCTTCTACGGTTCCCGTCATGCAGTCGGTTTAATTAAGTTGATGTTAATTTAAGAAGCACATCGCGTCTTGCGTGTTCGGCACAGCTCATTGCACAACATGGTAATTCATGATTTTGACAGGAAACCCTCCCTGATCCGAAAAGACCGTTCAGCAAACTGTACCTCTGCCATCCGGTGCTGATCCGCTCTCAGAGATGATTGATGTTTCTACAGTGATTTAATCCCCATCAATCACACGCTTAAAAAAGACGTGATGGAAAACAATGTTGCGCTTTTAGTGATGTCCCCACGAAGAGAAAAGCAATCCCTTGTCAAAACTAGTGAAACGCGTGTGCGCACCACTGCGAGGAAACATCCACGCGTGTGCTGGCCGGTGCTCGTCAGCACTCTCTCTCTCTTTCTCTACGCCTCTCTCTCTCTTTCTCTCTCTCTCTCTCTCTCTCTCTCTTTCCCTCTCTCAATTTCTCTCAATCTGTGATTCGGGCTCCCATCACCCTCCCAGCAGAAAACATAATTTATTGGCAATTTGCTTATGTTGGATGCCTTTCCCTTTCAGTGGACATTGCAACAGCTAAATAATAACACAGTCAATATTGCTTACATATGTCTAACATTTCATGTCCATCGAGTTTATCTTTAGAAATTGGGCATGTTTCATGATAATTGTGTTGCAAGATGTATATTGAAATAAATGTATAATTTCAATCATTGTGAGATTATTTCCCCTCAACAATATTTGTTCCAGCCATGATGTCAATATTCTTTGGAGAACTATCTTAGATTATTACTTGTATCATAGCTCTCCCATGCCTTACAGTAAAATTAATTAGCAACAGTTATTTTCCTAAAGTATTATTGAGCACAGTTGTTTCTGACTTTTAACATTGCTAATTGGATCAGTGTTAAGAAATAAATGAATAATGCATCATATTTTGGCACGTGTGGACAACAAGAGCTAAACCGAGACTCAAAGGAATGTTCAAGATCCCGCCCTCAGGGTTTCTCTGAATGAACCAGTATCATGACACTATATTTTGAACAAAACATTTCCTAATAATCCTTCTTACAATAATGACAGCGA
>JAZGTK010015947.1:0-12964 GCA_036877625.1 Ambastaia sidthimunki
ACTGTTCTCTGATTAGCCTCACAGAGACTGTGGAGCTCATCAGCAGAGAGAACAGACTTGCACTTTGCTGAGGGCCACTGCAGCTTTGCTCTGCTGAGATTCACCTCTGTGCACCATGTGTCCAGTGTGCTGCCATCTAGCAAGCTGTTACTTGACAGTCAGTTATTGGCTTGTACTTGGGTCACTGCAGTTTACAATCATGATAAGAATTCCAAGAATTTGTTTTTTGTAGGCACAGAACTTAAGAATGACTTGTGCATGTCCAAAATGAACATTTCACTGAAAAATGAACCTGTATTTTGCATTGTTTTTATTAAATATTTAATAAAACTTTTCTATCACAATGGCACTATTTGTTTTTTTGCCTTTTGTCAGAAACAGCGCCTGTCATTGTGTCATTCACAGTATCTTGAGATGAGCCAGTCTCATACCTTCTTAAAGCTGCAATATGTAACTTTCTAAATTGAAAATTAACAAAAAAAGTTATTAAGCAAATATATAAAATCAGTGTTCAAAGCTTCAAACTTCCTAACCATATCCTGATTTTAATGGTAAGCTTATAGTAATGATTTATAATTTGAGCTGTAAGGTTGTGGAAATGTCCATTTTTGAAAATGATGTCATTTAAGTAAATGTCACGTCCATAAACAGAAAGAAGAAGACATGGCTACAACGTGTGCTGAGGATGGTGGACCGCTTGTAGCTTGTTCTTTTAGCAAATGCTTACAATTTAAACTTGTCGATGTAAATAAAATAACTGTACAAGCAGCTTGCAAAACACAAATAGCGATAGAGAGGCAAAAGTTTGCATTGCAGCTTTAAGGTGTTGAAAGATGTGTGAAGTTTTCTATAGTAGACGGCTTGAACATCTGTAATCTAAATTGCTCATATTACTTACATTACTTACAAAGTATCGTTCTTACAATACCATATGAACCATATATTAGGTTACGGTTTCAAATAAAGTTACCAGCCATTCGGCGAGAGCTAATTTTGGACCCTGGGTACATGACAATCATTAAGTCAGAAGCAATATATATCAAAATGAATCCCTAGCGGTCCTTATAGTACATCTGTAATGTGTTTTTTTTGTTTTATATAGCTGCATGCAAGCCATTAAATTGATCATGATCCATTAGTGCCTCACACAGCACTGCTTCAGTCAACCTCCCTAGTGACAATTCACTGTGGCAGAAACAGTTTGTGATGCTATCAAATGCCCACAAATGCCTTCAGCTGCACACCAGACCTATTCACTACAACATAAACCCTCACAATTGCACTACATGGCGTAATAAATGAAAAATAGATTCCTCTGGGAACCCACGGTCTTGGTTTCCACACTTCCAATTATTCCATCTCAGTAGGTCCGGCCGTGAGCTTCTCTGTTCCATTGGTGCTGCCGTTCCCCAGACCGACAGAAAGGACGGAGACCTTCATCACGCCAGGCTTTGTCTCTGTCTAATTGGCTGGCGGTATGACCCTGTGTGCTCAGAGAAAAACGGTGTTCTCAAATGCAGCGCACACAGAGTAGAATTATTGCTCTTAATCCAGGAGAACGGCCTCCACTCTGACCGAACCTTCTGTGCTTAATTAAAGAAAGAGGCTGAGGTGCGAGGCCTGGTGGCACTGAGATAAGTCAGAGAGGCGAAGGACAAAGCTCAGCAGACACAGAGATAGTGGAGGGAGATTGAGGTAATGCTTTTGTGCTGAGGTGGAACCGAGAATTCCAGTTAATATGTAAGGATTATGGTCTAATGTGAGACCCATTTAAGATGCGATCCATTACATAAGTTAGATTTAATGTTACATTTAGCTTTTTCCTTTTGACCAGGCAAGTCATCTAATTCTGTAATTATTTACTCTAAAAACACCTTACGTTTTTCTATACCTGTTTTTTTAAAAAACACAAAAGGACAAATGTTGAAGGATTGTACTGGTAGCTCTTCTCCATATGATTGCAATGAAAGAGGACTGAGGCTTTCAAGCTTGATAAAGGAAAGCAAAAGCAACATAAAAGTAGCTAGCATAAAAATAGTTGGGACAACTTTTTATTTTCCCATCCCTCCATCCAATTTTTAACAATTGTCACTTACTCATTATGCAATACAAATTACATTTTTAAATTTTTCGTATTGCTGGCTGCCTTGCAAAGAAAAAAATGCAGCCAGCAAAATAAAATAAGTAACATGACAGCTTTAAAAAACTGTCGGCAGTGACATTTGATTAAAACACACTTCGTCCACTTTTCTGCAGTTTTATTAGTAACGACTACTACGCAAACATTGTCACCTAATTAATATTCATGAGTTAAGCTGATGTTAATAATGTTAATAACCGCCCACCCACCCCACCTTTCAAAAGTCATAGTCAAGTCTGGAATGAGATGAGATGAGAGTGCATAAATAATGATTTTGGTTTTTGTTTGGAGGCGTGAATTGCAATATGCCTTTACGAAGAAATTTTAATTTCCGGTTTTTGCTTTACAGTTTTAGGAAATCTAGAAGTCAGAAACGCAATTCTGGCTATTGTTGTTTTCTAATACAAATATAAAGCCAGCTCATAATCACACTTTAGGCCTATTTTTCCACAGCATAAAAGCTCTTTTTCCTTCCATTTTACAGAATTGTCAGACATTAGCTAAATTATGCATGGCAACACAATTAGAGCAGAAGTGAGTCTCCACGAAACAGAGAAAACAAGTACAGTACTTTATATCTACATGCAAATACAAACCAGTGGGAAGTACCCAGTTATAGCTCTGTAGGGCAGAAATAAAGAACAGAAATAAAGACAGTGCAAGGGGGTTGTGTATAATATATGTGTGTAGATGAATATTGCCCCAGGAGTTCACACTTCACAGTACAAACCTACCATTATCTCCAAAAAAATGCTTGTCCCACGTATGCTAACTAGATGTGATTTTGACATATGCGTAAAACGTTATCCTGGGTCAGTAAAGTTTTTCAAACTTGTACTGCATACTAACACATCCCAATACAATAAATGTATATATATGCATTAAGCAGACATTTCTATCCAAATCAAATTACAGTGTATTCAAAGAATGTATTTTAGCATTTTGTGTGTTGCTAAGAGTTGAATCCATGATCTTGACCTTGCTAGCATCATGCTCTATCAGCTTATTGAGGTACACATTGCACAGAAGCAGGAGAGCTCAGTATAGTTGCTCCATACGCCACATGGCTTTAGGTTGTTCAAATCTTGTCATACATTTCTGAAACTGCATTGTCAATTGAGCGCATTTATTTTTAGTCAATTTAAAAGCAGTATATGTAGCCATTAAATGAACCCTACTGTGGGGCAGCTCATTGGATTCATATATCCAGGGTGGGCTCAGCAGCATGAGTCTTTTAAAGATTTTCCACTCACTGATTTTTCCCACTTACATTTTCCCTTTGGGAAGTTAAAGCCATAATAAAACAAAACTACAGCCTATTGTACATTTGTGTTTAATCACAGAGTGACATTATTAGGCCCTAATTTACTGTAGCTATTGCTGACACACTATTATTTACGCATATCTTATGAAGCATGATTGACCTCTTGTGTTTCAATAGTAATTGCCTTTTCAGTAATTAAAATACATTTTGTTAGCTGTGATTTCTTTTTGTGTTCCATGGATGAAATAAAGTCACAACATGAGGTTTAGAACAACATGAGGGCGAGTAATTTTTTTGGGTAAAATATCTGTATGTTTTTCAGTAGAACAAATAAGCAGATATCTGATGTTTTATCTAGTTAACACACCTGTTTTGGTGTTCTGCAGTGATACATAGCTAAACAAGTGTCTAATTCCTTTATTTCCTTTATTTAAATTGTAAACAAAACTAGTGGTACTGTATATATTTTTGTACACGATAAGGTCATAGGAACAAGGCAATCACAATGTGTGATGCTAAGCCACGCACATACTTAAACACTGCATAGGTAAAGAGAAATGACAGCATTTTCACCTCCCGCTTAAAGCATTTTTATAACAACACTCCAGCTCCATTCCAGGTTTATCATTTCCTGCTACAGTGCGAGAAAATACCAACACTTCAATGTTAAAAATTCCACTCCTGCTTCAGTCCAAGTCTTCACTTCCCACTCAGAACCACAAACAAAGTCTGGTCTGAACACAGACACTTAAAGTTCCCTTAGAACACTGTACTCTTGAAATGTTGCTTGGTCAATCCAAAGAAACAGAACTGTTGTATAAAAAGTAATATTCAGGACAGTATAAAAAAAACTACCTTTGTATTTAAAATGCCTGTTCAGGTGAAATAATGAGCACTCTGACAGGAAATGCATATCTTGTGTGGAAAAATAGTTCATGACTAGTTCTGAAATCATAGAGCTCACTTTTTAAATTACTAACCATGAAACACTCTCACTGATTGTGCGGAAGCGAGCAGCTTCAATTATAAATGTATAAATGGCAAGAGGAAGGAACTTCTCATCTCCTGCAAGATTAACTCTTGATAAAAGCAAAAATTAATCTCTCGTCTTGAAGTTGTACCTATGATCACTGACTGATGTTTCATCCGGTCATTGACTCACCTTCACAGAGATCTTCCCTTCATCCTTTGGTAAGTGTGCAGCCAGAAACCAGTCTCCCGGGAGGGGGCTGGTGACATTGAAAACCCCTGTGGTGCGGTTGGGCAGCGTCCATGTCAGAGTGACAGCAAAAGACCCTGGTATGATGGTGTCCTTTGGAAAACGTGTCTGGAGGGGGTTGATCACAGGTGGAGCTCCTGACCTGAAGTACCTGTAAACCAAAGTGACAGTTTTCACATTTCCAAACATTTTGTCATGCTGTGGAGTGTCTCTCTGGATGAGACAAAATGCATCTGAGACTATTATTGTTCCTAGTTCTAGTAGTGGCTTTAAAATTCTTGGAAAAGGTGAAGGGTATAATTTCTGTACTACTGACATAATTGCAACAATTTTGAAACAAACAAATTTTCAAACACTCTGGCATTGCAGGGTGAGGCAGTAGAAAACTTTATTAGCCTAGCATGAAAATAATTTAGGTCTATGAGATGTTCTCACTAACAAACCTGTGTGTATGTCTGTTTTATAATTCACCTATACTTTTTAAAACCAAAATGCTAAAAATGTATCCATATAAAGTAAGTTCCAAATCCTTAAGTGACTTTTATATGTTTTTTCCTTTCTCACTATATTAACTTTTCTAACTCGTGGTTATAATTAGTTTATTTTCGTACCACAATTTGATTTATCCAACACCAACAGACGTCAAAGGGCTAGAAAGGACGCAAGGAAAAAACATACAGTAATTGTATGGGCACACACATACAGTTTAGTGTGAGAAAACCAGTCTTAAAGAAAGCCTATTAAAACAATGACACTAGAATTAGAATGCAGGAGATGCAACAATTTCTTATTTCATCATACGAGAGGAAATGGAGCATTGTGACTAATGCTAAATTATGCATGAAGTGAATCGTAAAAAATATTCCAACATTTAACTCAACCGTTAATGTCTTGAGCAATGCTTACAAATTTTGGAGGCATTGACTTGGAACAGCGCCCCAATCAGGCTGCAATAACAAAAAGAGAAAGGAAACAGGCAGAGAATGAAGGCTAGGAAAACCGTTCACTCAGATCAGACTCATTTTCAACACAAAACCGTACTGTTCTTTATTTCAACATGGGAGCACAAGGCCATGAAAGTAAAATCTTCCCTCAGTCTCTCTAAGCTGTCAGTCACAGACGTAGCCAGACAGAGGAAGCCTGCAACAAATCATGCCATGAAACTTTTTTCTAAAAGGCCTCACTGTCTGCAATTATTTTTGCTCAATGCTCAACCCTGACAATCCCTGGGGAAAAATCCTTGTGTAAAGGGTTTTACAAAAGAGACTATCAATTACTCTTTTTTTTTTACTCTCTCTCATTTTCAGAGGTAGAAACGGTTTTATGGGACAGGTAGAGAAGACAGCACAATCATGTGTGTTTTATAGCATGTACTAAAATCGTGTAACGATTGAGAAATACTTATGATGTAAATTGATATTGTGTACGTTGCTACCTCACGACATTTCTACGGTGCTCAAGAAAGAGATTTACCTTGTTCACTGTGCACATTTAACTATACATCTAGCTATACACAGTATTCCTTGTGTGTTTCTCCTTCCTGTAATGGACAAGCAATCATCAGGGGGCTGTGCTAACCCAGGGGCCCGGGAACCTTGACAGGTAATAACTCAAACTGGTGCGGCTGGAGCTCTTCAGGGTTATTAGATAAGGCGTCCTGCCCTTTTTGTACTCTGAGCTGAAGGAGCTGGTGCACCTTAAAGATGTCACATCATCCAAGGCCTTATTCAAAGACGGAAGGCCCTATACTTCTATGTATGTGATGATCAGGGCTGCATTCTGTATTGTCAGACCCATGATTTGAGTGCTGGGTAAGGATTGCTATCTCAGTTGTGTTTTGTATTGAGTCATGAGCTTTTTCTTTAGGGGTTTTAATTCATGGATTGTGTTGCTGAAAAAAGATCATCAATTTAATGTAGCTAGACAACGCCTCCATGCTGTGGCTGGTGTAATCTAGCGACACAGCACTTGGCTATACACCAAAGATTTAAGCAGAAGAAAAGATGCTTGTTTAATTAACTTCATGTAAATGCATAATTTCCCTGAGACAGAATGGCTGTATCTGATGAAGCTTTTCATTCACACACCATGCATACATACATACAGTATTTGTGTGTAAAACTCATGCAGTCATTTTCACACTGAAATCCTGATTCATTGAGTTTGCACATCCATTTTTAAATGTAGGATACAAGTTTAAACTCATCAGGAACTGGGTCATTTGAAATAATCTATATTCATTAGAACGAAGGTAAGAACATATTAATGTTCACATGCATCTGTTTGGAACCTTTTCTGTGCATACAGTATGTAGTACATTGCTCCAAAGACCTGGTTTTATTAACCATTGTAGAGCAAGCAATGCCCAGTTATGACCCGATTAGTTATGCATCTACACATGCTAGAATATTACTGTCAAACTCATCAGAGCAGCATGAAGCTGACCTGAGATCAGAGGAAATGTAAACTCCATCTTGAGCAAATGGATCAACATGATCTGTAGTCAGTGCATTTCCTCACACCCTTTAAGGTCAAACTCTATTATTAATCCCTTGATGTCAATTAGACTAGAGAGTGTCTTAGTTTGAAAACAAGGTGAAAACAAGGGCTGTTAATTAACTTGAGGCAATGTTTGATGAGAAGAAACATTAGCACTTAAAGCAGCAGAAGCACCAAATTTCTGCACCGCTAGCATCACCCAATGAACTTGCAAAAATTATAAATTATTGTCTTTAAACAGGTTCTCATAAACACTCCCCTCATCTGCCATTGGTCAGTTAAACAGAAGGTACCATCCACAAACTTTTGCTAGTGGTTTAGGCAATAATGCAGCATCAAGCTGATCAAAATGCTAAAACAAACAACAAAATGTTCTGCAGCACCAAGGGCCAAAGTGTTTATATTCTTTTGGGACTACCAATGGATTACTTATAACTAAAATAAAATAAAATAATTTAAAATTAGTAACAAAGCATGCCTACAAAGCTATGATTCTTAAAAATTAAAATAAAAGTTTTTTCTAACAAAAGTAAGTTGAACTCCTTATGATGTCTAAGGAGTTACTGCTCCTTGTTTCAAAACCACGGACAGTGACACATTGTATCGCTGGGAGACAGTCTTACAATGTTGTTATTAATAAAATCCACATTTTTCTTTTTTGATAAGTTTCTTCAGTGTTATTGCTTCCTGCAGAGGTGACATGAGTGATATAGACCTCGGCTATGGATAGCAGGTAGAACTAAAACAACGTGGCAGGTTTATCATTGTTCTGCAGAAAAGACAGTCACCTTTGGTAAAGTTTTGAGGTTAAACTGAAAAACTAACATGCAACATTTGTGTTTTTGTCATTGTAGTTTATGACTTGATTAGGGTTGTTGACAATGTTATCCCCCAGATCCCGTATTATGCAAATGAGCGGCATAAATCTTGCTTTTCCTGTTCTTGTATTTGTCTAAACAAACAGGCATGAAATGCAGATTGAGTGCTCCAGTCTAATTGAGGTGAGGCGATTTCCATCATTGTTCTGCTGTGTGCCATTACTATGCCTCATGCATTAAGTGGCTGGTCCCTCTGTGAGCATGTGGGAGGAATGAGATTTTAAGATCATTAATGTGCATGACATTCACTGTCTCAAGAATTGATGAGATTGAAATAAAGGAGCGAGGTCACTGATGAACACACAACTGAACTCAGTAACTGTGTCTTTCTGCTACTCAAGGTACTTTATATGTCCTAGAGGTTGATTTTTATTAACAAACAGATTTCAGATATTGTATAATGTCATTTGAGGATCATGCTAAACTTGTTGAATTTTCAAGGCCTTCCTTATTCATTTTTAGTTATTTTCCAAAAGTTTTGTAAAGATTCTATTGTTTAACCAGTCTCAGACTGAAATCTTTATTATGATAAAGAGCTAACAATAACAACATTTTCAATATTTATCATGTGAAAATGGTTTATTGTGATTTTTACTCAAATTTGTTAGTGCAATTAGTATAATTAGTGTCTACACTACTACTTTAATTAGTGTGTACTGGTTATCAAGGAGATGAATGTCTCAAAAATGTGTAAAAAAATATCCTTTGTGTGTCTTTGGGGTACAGAACATTCTGGCTATTGTATGAAACAGCCTTAGCAAGTCATTGTTTAAAATATGTCATTTCTATTACATATAATACAACATATAATTTTAAACATATTGAAAATGACAGTGTGGTGCATGACAGTCTGAACAGAAAATGTTACATCAGAACTTCCGTGGTGCATGTTTGTCCACGGCCGCCCATTGTTAAAAGTCAATTTAAACTAGTTAGAATGTGAAAACTGCATTTATAGGGATTTAATTTCCTAAAAGACCATAGAGCCAAAACTGCCCACAGCTGAAGAAACTAAATCAATACTAACATCGCATGACTTATCCCAAATTTGAACATTGATTATCTGATATAGTGTGTCAGTTTCACATTAGAAGGCTTCCCAAAAGGTTTTGTTTGATGTTTCAAGTGACACCAGGATGATCGGGCACTGCAGAGAAGACCTCAGGAGCTCATGGCTGGAGTTCTGCCCAGAACTCTTGCTTTGTATTGGGTGCAATTAAAGTTGTCATGGCTAGTCCGGCAGCATGATATTGATCTACAGGCTGCAGTGAGGGGCTGTTATCCTCAAGACCCAGATGTCCTGCTTTCTCCCTCTTCTTTTTCTTATCCTCCCACTTTATCTCTTCCCCGGCACTTACTACAGCCTGTTTAATTCCCATCTATCTATGGCACCCCCCCGTCTGCTATCTGACAGCTGAATCGACAGAATGGAGCCCCGCTTCGTTCATTATGAAAACAACAGACCTGGGGCCTCGTGGCAAAACTTTGCATAGCTTCCATTCCTAAATTTGGTGTACATTGGAATCTATGTAAAAGAACATGATTTATTTAAGCAATAAGGTCCATGATATGTATGTGTCATCTGTAGACCATTTGGGCAGATGATGAACATAAAAAATGAAAGAGGTAAAATTTAGCTGATTCGAAAGCTCGAAATTTTAGCTGATTGATCTTCGGCTTAGATAAATAAATGTTAAAATACATGTATTGTTTTGCTGAATGTGTCTGTCACAAGAAAATAAAAAAACATTACAGGCTATCAGTACTGTGGAACTTGTTTCAAACTGAAAATATTGCATTGGGAGGTGCTGGTTTGGTCATGTGATGTTCGACATACCCTATAGAACATTGATTGGACAACAACAGTCATGTTTCCGTGGTTCCTCAATTGATTGACAGGTCATCTGACCAATCATAATGTCAATTATGCCAGACAAACAAACTATGCAGTAAAGCAGATTTATAAACATCGGTGGACTTTTAAGGAAAAAAATGCTGAAAAAGTGCCTTTATGAGAACTGCAGAACAGATAATAAGAATACACATTTTAACCCATTCCCTAAACCTGGCAAAAACCTGTGGATTTATTCTTTGTTTTACCCTGTGACCTGCGAGCTATAACTTTAATCTATATTTTATTCTCTATTTCATTTCAGGTCTTTACAAAGGTCCAAACCTTTAATTAGAGTGCTAACCTTTGTCTCTATTGGTTTCTTGGCTTTGGTTTCTTTTGTTGCAGAGTTTTTAAGGCATTTTTATATTATTTCAAAATAAATGCTGCACCACCCACCTTTGCCCTTGTATTGTTGATGTTAAAACTTATAGCATTACTATGAATAGCTGCTACCGTAAATACCACTTCTTTTTCCTAATACATACACCAAGTTTTTTTTTTTTAATCCCTGTGGAGTTCCATTGTAACTTTTTTAATGAGTATTATATTATATACTTTTTCTCTTTGGTCCAGTTAATCAAATAAGTCTAAAATGTGTGTCTATCCTACTATTTCAGTCAAGATTAGGCACAATTCTGTTTAAAAAAAAAACAAGAAAAAAAACATTATTTAAATCACAGACAGGTCATTTATTTTCCTTGATAGGCCCCGAAGACACATATTACATTATCGCTCAAACTGGAACATGGGCGTACTTGCTGTAATTATGAAATGCAATATGTTCTCCTGGAGTTATGACTGACATTATGAGTTTAAAATACGTCCTTCCAAAATTACTGTTTATACCACACTTTCTCAGATAGCTTTCCTATGAGACCGCCAGAGAAGTTTATTCAAAATATTATATCCCAAAACAGGGCCATAAAACAGAAGAAAGAGAAGTTTTTTGTCCAAAAGAAATCTTAACATCAATCACAGGAAAGAGCCAAAGGACACTTAAAAGCAGTGTGTTTAAATCATCACATCCTGACATTAATGCTACTTAAATAAAACAGAAACACAGTTCTAGCATCAATACACACTGTAAGCATAAATAACAAATCTCTGTGATGAGGTTATTTGTCACAAGAAACCAGCATGGAACATTTATTCAAGGACAGCCTCTGCTTCTCTTTATAATGTCAGGCTTTAAAGACGGTCATGAGTTTCTTTCTCGCCACTTATGATGTACATTCAGTGACAGGCAATAACAAGGTCAGCGTTTTGATGGAACTTTAATGACAGCCAGTGCACGGGGATTTGAGTATTCAGTGAACAGTATTCTGCATTTTGATTACCCAAGAGCCAAGACTAACTTTAACAAATGCTCTGGTGCTAGCACACAATGTACCCGCTATGAAAGAGCACTGGGATCATTCAAGGATGACTTGAAAGAAATGGACAGAGAAAAATTAAGGCTAAAAGCACCTTACAAAGTTACTGAAAGGTTCAGGAGTACAAGAGCTGATATTTTTGTTTTTACACCTCATTTCAGAACATTTCGACTTCATTGGTGTTCAGGAAGCGTGGAAATGTGGCATTGGTTTTTTTTAACATGGGCTTAAAGTGTGATGGAGGTTTAAAGTGTAAATTATTTCATTTCATCCCACACTTTCATCAGTCTAAAAGTGTTTTTTTATAACCTTGAACTAATAACTGAAGAACTCAATCGCTTGAAAGTCTTTTATGATCAATAAAAGTATACACCATCCTAATTTAAGAGGACATTTAAAATTCATTAGATCTCTTAAAACAATTCTACTGAATGTGACCCTGTAAAAACTGGTTAAAACGTCAGATTTGGATTTTAAATCATATCTGTATCACTTGGTATTTTATGCTTATGAATCTCCAGTGTGCAGTTATGCTGTGATTCTGGCAGCGGAGCGCTTGATAAATGCCTTTTTATAGAGAGAGCAGAAAATTATCAGCATCTGGGAAATGATCCTTGGACGTGGTTTAAAACATATTTTATCAGAGCAAAGAGCAAGTGCTTTTCAGTGCCAGCATCAGAAAGGTCATTACAGTCACGCATTTGACATTTGGCTTTTACATATCTCCGCCTCTCATCTCCAATGCTGATTAGACATATCTGACCTCATCATGAGTTTGCCTTTGTCTGCACTCCAATAAACGTAACTTGGAAGTTTATAGTCAACTCACACTGTCACGTTGCGGTCTGGGCAGCTGTCCCCGAAGGTGCCACCTTGCTCCTTGAAGGTGATGAGGTTCCAAACAGCCACCACGGTGTCTTCAGGCACGTTGAAGTGGAACAGCTCTACACTGGCAAAAGAGCGGTAGGCGTTGAGCTTGCGAGGCGTCCGGGTGAAGTAGTCAGTTACAAACAGGCAATCTATGGGATGGAACAAGAAGAGAGTTAGTAAGATCAAAGATAGCTTTTACATCTTTGCCGATTGGCTGGAAAAGTGGGGTAAGGCAGGACGGGAGTGGGGGGAATTGGTCCTAATGCAGTTTGGTTGACCTTCCTTCTAAGAGCTTGATTTAATCACACTTGCACTGGGTCATGTGCCACGTGCCTTGGCTCCAATTCAAAAACCAAGACTCTATGCAAAATTAATGTCATTGCAATCCCTCAATGCAAGGCCAGGGAGGAAGCACCAAAATGACATTTGCAATCT
This sequence comes from Ambastaia sidthimunki, assembly GCA_036877625.1. Classification (NCBI taxonomy): domain Eukaryota; kingdom Metazoa; phylum Chordata; class Actinopteri; order Cypriniformes; family Botiidae; genus Ambastaia; species Ambastaia sidthimunki. The sequence goes on from JAZGTK010015947.1 coordinate 12,573, forward strand.
GCCTTAATGAGCCGTGGCTTTCTATGGCTCCATCGTCAGAAAGCCTAATGGCTTCCGATCTCCTCGTGATTTGTGGAGGAAAACATTTATACTCTACCACCAAGTAACTGTCATGTTATTTATGCATTCCCTGTGTGTTCAAAGTATAGGTGCAATATTTTGCAATTTGCTTTCTCTCGATAACTTTAGCTATTACTAAAGAACATCTACAAATAGAGTTTTAACTGTCTGTCCATCATGGCAATAGGCTATGGTTGACATGATCAAAAGATAGTCAAGACTCTCACTGTACATTCTAAAATCTATAATTTAATACATTATACTGTGTATAACATACTTTATAGCAAGCACTAGGTATATTCTAAAATCTATAATTAATATGCTATACTGTG
>JAZGTK010015948.1:0-12964 GCA_036877625.1 Ambastaia sidthimunki
GGCCAAAAATGTATTTATTCTTAAGTCAGTTTTCGTCCTGCTTAAGGCCGACGCAGGTAACTCTCGCATGAATCCACATGTAGTGTGTGTAATTTACTCGTGTGTAATATGATGCATTAAATCCCACCTTGAGCCGATGCGCAGTCTCCGGGTTTTGACTCCCATATGGAGGTGCTTTGCCTTCAGAACAAGACTCTCCAAAGTTTTTCTCAGTGTAGCCGTGTGCATGGGCTCACTGTATCTACTACAGAGTAAACTAAAGAGTTCGCGAAAACCCAAAGATTTCTAGAAGAAAACCCAAAGATTTCTAGAAGAAAGAGCGTTTCACTGGAGATGTATCGGGGGAAAGTACAAAAATCAAGTCTAGTAATCGAAACTTTTGCCAAATCCAAATATTACGAAATACGTTTCCAAATACGTTTCTCATCTTCAGCAAGATCAAAATAATGTGGTCAGAGCCCTCAGATTAATCACAGGTAAGCAAATACTGAGAAACAGTTCTCCATAAAGTTGTGTTAAAACAATGTATAAATAATGACACAGTTTACATATTGTCCCTGATGATCTGGTTTTCAGAAAACGTGTTATATATAATTTTTGCCCATATGGAGTCAACCAGGAATATTATCAAAGGGCCTGTGATGTGGGGTCCACTACATTTCCGTATGGTATAAGGGCCCTAAGTATAGTATTTGTTTTTTGTTTCATTCGTTTTAGCAATCGCTCTGGCTATGTTGTAAAACAACTCACCTCTTTTTTCAAAATATACTGAATTTTTAAATGATTAAATATTGCAAATAATCCAATAAACGTCTTTTTATTTTGTGGAAATGTAGATTAATTACAGAGAATACCAAAATGGAACTTTTGGAAATTTCTGAATCCTGAGGGCCAGGGGGTACGTTTAAAAAATTTAACATGACTTGGACCTACGGCATGTTTTTAATACGTGCGCACAATTAATATTTTGTCCACTAGATGGCAAAATTGTACAATCTCTCGATAGCTCAGGTAAAAGACATTACATGCAAAAAGGGAAAAATAAAAAACAGTTGTTTGACCGTTTGTTCTAGTATATGCATAATATATGGTAGAATATATGCAGTGCATGTAGTATCTGTATATTATATATAGTTACATTATAATCTATACATTGTAAATATTGTAATATGTACTGGGCACATGTACAAGGCACATGTCTTAGAACAAGAGGTTATACTCATCATTTATAACTAATGTGACACAGAGTACAAAAGCAGAAAGAAATGGGCTCTCAGGAGACAAAGAGACCCAGCACTCAGCCTGTAGCGATCACCTTTCCTGTCCTGAGGTTTATTGGTTTAAGTCTGACCCAGACGATCCATCACAGTTTTTCAGGTCCAGCGTCATCAGAGAAACACTCAGTACTCAATGTACCAAGTGTCCAGACAAGTGGCGGCATCTGTTCTTAAGCTTCAGGTTCAGTCTGGTGGGTTACTGCTGTCTGGCTGTGTTCTGACATTTAGTGAAGTCTGATCAAAAGGCCACAGATCACGTTGACAGCACAGAAGACCCCGTCAGGGACACCATAAAACTCCACAGGAACTTTACAGGCCCAATGTAATGCATGAAAATGATATGCAAACTATTTCCTTGTCAGTGTGTCAGTAAGAGTAAACATACGCGAGCAATAAAATGTATCTTTGTTATTCAAAACATCATATGGCAACACTGTATTAATATCATAACTTTGTTTAGGCCTAGCTAGGTACATTTTATTGCTCAAAAAACACTATTTTAATTAAAAACATTGCAGATAATTGCCATTCTATTATGATTTTTTTAACATAAATGGAATATCAGTTGGGCTTGTATAAATACGTTTGCCTTAAGAACAAGCAAAAATAAATTGTATTCCAAGTTACTTACTTTAGTCTATGAATTGTATTTCAACAATTATGCCTTTTTATGGTGGATTGTTTAGCCATGGGGTGGCAGACGAGGATCCTGGCAAAAACAAAAAATGTTCCGCAGTAACACAAGTCTGTATGCTTGTCACATCGACATGCATAATTCTCAGGACTGTTTTGTAAGCTGTTACAAGGTCACTGTTTACACAATCAGATGTAACAGACCAAAACAGTTGCCACTTCTTGTTTGAAATGACAGTAAAAGACAGAACCGAGAACTGTTGTTTAACATACAATCTTATACACAACATCACATAAATACACACAGACAAAACCTGTTGAAGCTCAACTCCATATTTCTGTCACAAAATGTTCATCTTTATAGATGTTTAAAGATGTAACGCGTAACTCTATTTTGTTGTTGTTGTTTAAAATAAACAAATGAAAAGTTATTGATGTAACTACATAACAGACCAGTGTTGAAAACTGTCTCCTTGCCTTACCCAAATTCGCAACAGTAAGTTAATAATAATTTATTATTTGAACTGTGGGGTCAAATTTCACAGTAAACATCAGTTTGACTTTAACATACATAAATATAGGGGCATGAAGTGACTTGCAATTTTAAGCAGAGATGGCAATAGAGAGGCAAAAGTTAGGATTGCAGCTTTAAACGTTAGTGAACAATTTGGGAGAGTTTACCCAGAATGAAAATTCTGTCATTTTCCCACATCTATTCCAAACCTGCTGTTTTTGTAAAGAACACAAAAAGAGAACTTAAATATTCACACAACTTTCATACACAATGACACTTCATATTGACCCTGTTTGTCAAGCTCTTTAAAGGATAAAAAACATTTTAAAGCAGTTTGTATGAATGCTCTATATTCCTAGTGTTCTGAAGCCATGTGATGTCTTTGCATGTTTCTTTTGAAACATCAAAATTTCTGTTTGTTTTTCCTGAGTAAAAACAGCATATGTGTTTGAATCGACACGAGGGAGAGTAATGAATGACAGTTTTCATTTCTGAGCGAACTGTTCCTTTAACTCTGTGTGTGTGTGTGTGTGTGTGTGTGTGTGTGTGCGCGTGTGTGTGCGTGTGTGTGTAATATTCCCTCAGGCTACCACAGATTCTAGCACCACCCACATAATTAAATAAGTTCTTTTCATCGCTGTTGTGCATTCCAGCACATCAACAGCCTCTCACAGACACTTTCAATCATCAAACACTCTCTGATTTCTTACATCTCTTAAAAATAAACAGGCAACTACTATTTTGCAATGCTTATAGGGTTATAATAACAAAATTTTATTACAGAGCTGTTGAACAGTCTTAAAAAACACTGTTTAATACATAATGTTTGAAGCACAATTTCATGACACAGACAGAGAAAACTCATACAAACATACATATAAACATAACAAATAAGCTGCCCTCTAATTAGAAACCTGTATGTGAGAGTACTGGTTTGCCACCCTGTTAAAAGTTAGCATTGTGGGTATTAAGACCCTGTCACGGTTTATGCATAAAGTATATCATTATGCAGGTTAAACATATAAGCAGGTCACATGACTGGTATTAACAATGATCTAGTTATATGGCTATAACAACAAATGCAAATATTTATGCAAATAATTATTTTTACAATTAGACATTTAAATAAAATTTATTTCAACATGAAAACTAAATTAATTTTTATATTCACAAGTTTTACAAGATCTATATGTTTCACATATCATGTAAATATCATTTGTTGAGGTCCTGTGGAGATATTACATTTATTATAGTAGCCTACTAAAGTCATCAACACTGAGACAACATTGAGATAACATTAAACAAATACACATTTGACACGTTTAAAAATAATATGTGTATATATATCATAAATAACGTTAACATTTAACTATTTGATCATCTAAGCTTTAATGCCAAAATACAGTAACTATTTGTTTGGCTCTTCTGGTATCAAAGGTTATGGAAAAAACAATTGTGTTACACAGGATGGTAATAATACAATGAGCTTTAGTAACTCCTGATCAAAATACTAACTAAAGTGCTCAGGTAATCAAAGGCCATAGAACAATTTTTCAATCACTCTAAGACATTACAACATATTGTGTTTAAAAAAAAAAATCACTAATTACAGCCAATCACAGTTTAGCTCTAGGTCCATTTGTCAAAAGTACTTATATATAATATTTTTGTAGCATGAAGGTTAAAGGTAGAATATTGGCTGCCGTCACAACAGCTGCTATAAGCATGATGTTAACAACAACATTTAACATATTACTTCAGTTTAGTTTACTAGGCATGGCTTATTGAGAAATACGTGAGCTATGAGATATCAGAGCACATCACATGGAAATTATGCTGAGTGAACAGACATATGTACCTCAATTTATCAGACAATGCCAAAGTAAAAGTCCCCTTGAACTTGGTTAAAACTTATGTGAGGTGAAAAAACAGTACACAATCTCCATTAAATAGAGCAAAACATATTTAAGAGGTATTTTCAAGAGGTATTCATTGACCTTAAATAAGCATGTTATGAAAATTATTATTCTTTATGATTGTATCTTGGCTCTAATCTAACTGTTGTCTTCTATGATTGCTTCGTTCATCATTAGCCGACAAGAAAAGCAAGCCCCGGAAATTCAACAGCGTTACCTTTTCATCATCACTCACAACTACATGACAAGTGATGTGTGGGTGAACGAGTGAACGTTTTGGAAAGGGGGATGCAAAAGTCTTGACCTAGCAGTTTTCCCTGCATCACGTGTTGTATAGTCTGTTGAGCTGGTTTCATGGCTTTTGTTGGGAGATTAGTGGAGCACACACAGAATGGTGATAGGTCCGGCCTGCCCCAGCAAAGACAACCTCAGCAATGCAACATTGACAAATATTATCAAACCTGACCAGACCTTACAAAAATACTATCCATCCCTTGGTTTAAAGCTGTGTCCTCAGAGCTTCCAATACATAATTGATATGCATCAGCCCGGCCACTGACCGGATTAACGCTGGAATTTTATCATTATCATTTCTTCCTGTCGATCACTGGTTCTTCATGAGAGAAGACCCCCTCCAATGCACCCCCATCTTGTGTCAAGGAGCATCACCCGCCAACACAGTAAGTCAATGGTGAAGCTTTCAGGCAGTTTCTAAGCAGTGTTTCACCAGTTGCTGTGTTCAGGCAGTTAGACGCCCCATTGGTCACAATAAGTGCTGTGTTGGCTCTTTTAATGTAGTGTTGGTTGACATATAACAACAATGGAAAATACAAGGAGCCGGACTGAAGGAGAGAGAAGGTGAGAAAACGTATTGACTGAGAAAATAGGTGCTGCGAGAGGAGGGATCTTCTGCTTGCACTTTCTCATTCTTTATAATCTTCATTCCATCATTAGGTGACATCACAAGTGATGTGCTCACCTCACGCAGTGATGAAGGGTAAAACTACCTGAACTTTTTTGTTCTCCAATACTCCAAGGCTCCAAGTCTTCCTCCTCCTCCATTTCTTCATCATCTTCATAGTGGCTGGGTTCTTCAATGGAGCTCTCCATGTGGTAGCAGTAGGGCTGACCTTCTGTGTACTCATAGATGGTGGGCAGGCTGCTTTTCAGACTACAGCGTCGCCTTAGCGCCACCAGAAGGGGCTGTTGAGAATAGAGACACCCAGATTAGTAGCTCTACTTATAACAAAAATGCAGCCTTAAGTGGTTTTCTCATCCTGTTGAAAATGCTGGCTAGAAAAGTTTTTTTTTTACTCAAGATGTTAAATAAGCATCAATAAGATCCTGATACAAACATTGCTTTCAACCAATCAGATTATTGTGAGGATGTTTTTTTGACAGAAACAATGTTCCAGGAACAACAAAGGATGCATATTCAAGACAACATCCAATTTGGCTAAAACATGTTAAATTCCTGCTAAAACAGGAAAGCAGGAATTTAACAGGAATGTCCTATTTGGAAAAAGTTAATAATTTAGACCTTCAGATCAACTGATTTTGGGGTGTTGGTGTGTCACCCAGTTTTACACATAAGAAGCACTGACTACAGTATTACATTAACAGGGTCATGATTGAATGTATAAGAATTTTATATGAGATTTTATTGTTTTACCTGTGGCATGGTAAATATGTCCACATTGTTGCCCAGGTCAATCCAAGCGAGACAAGTGAAGCTCTTGGAGTCCTTAAGGGCTTCACTCAGATCTTTAAGGATGCCAAGAGTCAGACGGTTTCCATTGAGAGCCAGTGTTGTGAGTTTGGGCAATGTACTCAGGAAGGGCAGAAGTAGACATAGACCCTCGTCTCGAAGCTCAGTGAAACTAAGATCTACGGATATCACAGCACCCCCACTGGTCTGGAGATAATACGCCACATGTCGTATATCACGTGTTGACAGAGGAATCCCAGAAAGATCCACCGAGTCACTGCAGAGCTTTTTCTGAAGTGTTGTTTTAAGACTAAGAATAAAAAGTGGAAAAAACACCTTTGTTTACTAAGGCGCTTACACGTGAAGACATACAGTAAGAAAAGACATAACAGAATAAGCTTTATTTTGACTCTAAATCTCATAATAAGGAAGCGGTGTGCCTTTAATATAGGGGTGGATTTGGATAGAGGATATTTTGGACTTTATTGAAATCCCTCCCTGCTGGCTAAGAGCAGTGTGCTGTCAGAACTCCCAGTACTTTAAACCACAAGGGCAGAGGAGATGGAAGCCTCGGGATTAGACAGCTGTGGTGGGGTTAGAGTGCAGGATATGTCTTTGAGGGCCCAAACTTTTCCAGAAATTACATAATTTTTGTTATAACTATTTAAAGAGTCATATCATGAGGAATCACATTTTCCTTGTTCTTTCAGGATAAAATAGCTGAATGTTGTAGAGTAACTTTCAGAACTCAAACTTCCCCCTGATTCATTCTCAACGTTTTCTTAACAGCATAATTATTTATGTTCATTGCATAAACAGAACAAACCAATACAGCCAAACTATAAAACAACTTAGGCAATATATTTAACACAGACACAGCATAATAAAGGTACATGAGTCATCAGTCTAAACAGAATGAGTATGAGTTAAAAAAATAATAAAATGTTCAGACACACTGTTCCAACCAGATAAAACAAACTGCAATGACAGTCCGGTCACAGGGCAGTGAATCAGCCAGCCTCCTAACAAAACAAACCAAAAATAATATGCCAAGAAGTTTGAGACTGATGTCCAGTATTGCTGTATATAGAAAACATGTACAAACATACATAGTTTTGCTGTTCAGTGGAGTAGTTAATAAACAATCTTCATGCAACCATAAAAGCTGTTTGATAACATGTCTTAGAGTCCTATCGTCCTCTCAAATTTCAGTCCATCTCTATGCTCCTTCTGAAGTAAAGCTCACAGCCAGAATTTACAGTTGTTCTGCCAAACCACACTAAACACTGAATCACTACTGAGAAATAGTTTTTTATATTTTTGTTAACTGCTGATATTTGCAATGGACAGGAAGACTGGCTTTCTTTAACCTCTTCTTCGTGCCATAAAAAAGACTGTTTCAATGTACAGCTTTTAAGATATCTTGGAAGTTTGATTTATACAAAAACACTGTGCTATCAAAAAATTGCTTTGTTTGTTTGAGTATTTCCACCATGCGGGTGTCATAACACTGGCTCAACCAATGGGATGAGTTTGGGGGCGGAGCTAACTGCTTGTCTGATTAATAGCATATCAGGGGGTGTTTGGGGTAGGAAGAGTATAAGTAGCAATACTCAACCAGCATAACAAAAATGTTTCTGGTAAGAAATGCCTACCCTGCCTTTAAATATTATTTAATATAACATATGGCATGTTTTCAACACACATAAAAAGACGCTGGCCTACCTTAATGCTGTAACTGACAGGGTTGGGGCGTAATTGGCTCGAAATGCATTTTCAAAGCCATATTGAATTTTGCTGTATTCAATGAGGGTTATTTCATGAAAATTTAATCCCAAGTGTCCCAAATTTAAATACAGAAATACATTGCTTGTATGTATACATTGATCCCCATGTGGAGACCTGTTTTAAATTATATCATACAAACTATACTATATATACTATATTAAAAATTTGTATATATAGACACAGAAATTGCACATTTCACCTGTAAAACTAAAATCTATACACAGTCACAAGATTGAAACACGTTAATAAAATGGAAATTAGTGTAGCTCCTTCGACAATAATCTCTATACAAAAGCACTACCCTTTTTGCATCAGCCTGCAAGCTTCATTTTGACCCAGTTCTATTAACAGATCAATAAGGTACAAACATGGACACGAACAAGCATATATTCACTTAAAAACCGCTCAGAAGTATCTACATGATGCATTTTAAACGATGTGGGCGGCATAGTAACAATGCACAATTTGAAATGGAAATAGGATGAGCCTTTAAAATACACTGTCACACAAACAACAGGAGAAGATCAAAGGAATATTCATATGCGGTTTGCCAGGAAAACGCACACACATACTCGCATGTAAATATACAATCATGAACCTCTGAGCGGCTGATATCTTTTCATAAATTTTCCTATCAGTAGTAGCAGGTGGTGTCGCATTTCTGTGTTTGGGCCCAAATACAATTTATTCGCCAAATATAACTCCAGGTCCAACCCCCCTCCCCTGCAGTTTGTGCTGTATTCAAGTGTCCGATGGCTTCATTTTGACATACAGTGTTTTTTACAGGGCTCTGTGCCTCATTTCAGCTGACTCACAATCCAATCTGCTCTGCCTTTAAATGGTGACATTTGAGGCATCTCTGCGATTAAAAAGCAATAGGTTGGACCATGAAAAGACAGCATGCTTTGATGAGATGCTGCAGAAGTCCTTTGAAGATGCTTAAGGGATCAATTTAGATCAAAGTCTATGGAGGTGCTTTGGAGGGAAAATGAGATCAGCCTGATTTGAGGGTGAGGACAAATTGCATATTAAAAGCAAATGCATTTGGATTTTTCGCTATTATGAGTGATGTATATGTCTGAAAGGTCTAATAAAGGTCAGGAAAACCGAAAGAAAAATGAGTCAAAGAATCTTATGTGTTATTTATCTGTTTTTTTCTCGCAAGCAGGTGTCAGTTTGAATTACAGTCACTTTGGACTCACTTCACGTTTCTTGGCAACCAGCAGCTATGAGTGACATTCATTTTCCTTACTGTCAGCTTTTGTCCAATCACAGAGAATAAGCATTCTGCTCTCAGAGATGAAGTCAATGTGTGAGTTCTTTGCTGCACATTTTCAACCTGTGGAAAAATAAGCCTCCAAAACTGGTTTAAAGTTGATTAAAGTGGATTAATTGGTTTATAGTTAATAACATAAACCACCAACATATAACATAAACCAAAGTTTATGTATATATATATATATATGTATATATATTTCTAATTTCACTATTTGTTTAAGACAATGGATATTTACTTATATAATCTATTTGTGATATATATACAAAAATATGTGTATGAGAACAGTTACTTTTGCATAATTTTATATATATACAAAATATATATGCAAGTATATATTGCATAGATGTAGATGTGAGAATATACATGAAATCTGTACATTAGCATATACGTATGTTTTACATGTAGTTCCACGTATCATATTTCCACCTGCTAAGCCTGATTCAAACTTCTTTCTATTTTGTTTTTAAAGAGTCATCAATGATGCAAAATGTTATTTATATGAATGTCCCTTAAGGGACATTTCCTTTCCTCTCAATTTCTCTGTGGAGTTTTATAACTGTGTCTATATTTCTGTGCACTCTATGCCATATGTCTAAATATCTCACACTCTCAGAAGTATAGGAAGGAAGTGTGATATATGTCCTTTGATGTTGCATTATTCTGACACCTGTGGCAATGATGTTCTATTGGGAATCGACAGCTTCTGCTTTACTGCCTGAGAGCTCTTACACAGTCTACCAGTAATCAACAGACTGTTGTTATTCTCATGTCCCAAATCGCTTTTTTAAGGTATGAAATCAGCCTTTGACCACCTGTCAATCTGATTTTGTGCACAAATGTTTGAAAACAGGTAAAGGTGACAGAAGTAACTGATAACAGCTGGTACACCAAAATAACACCCCAAAACTCATATTTTTATTACTGCATAATCGTATACCTAAAATATTTGAATTATTCTTATACTGTAACGTGTAAGAATAAAAGAGATAAACAGTTGCTGGGTCTTGAGGTTCTTGTGTACTAGGGTAGTTTTATCAGACACACAGGAAATGAACTGCATCAATCCAGCTGTGTGTACAGTTATCTGAGTAGCATTATATTACCTAAAGCACTCTTCTCTCTCTGAACATTACTGCTAATATTGCACAGTCTGATCGTGTAACACATTCCCTACTCTGATTTGATTGGAGGATATCTGCCTCATCTCGACTCTGGAACACCAATCAGCCATTAGCATGAGCAGCAGTTTAAATTCACGGTGAGGTGCATATATAGTATGTGGAGTCAAGCTCTGCATTACAACACACAGCCTGACCTGTAAGAATTTTTTTCCTGAACGTTTCCCTTGTTCATTCTGCTTTGACTTGCGCAGTTCTTTCAGTCAAACAAGCATTAAGATCCTAAGTGTCTAAATTACTGGGGTTTGTCATCATCATATGCACAAGTCTCTATGTTCCCATCAAATTCTGGAGAAAATGTGGATTGTGATGAAAATCTTTCTACCAGAATGAAATCTGTTATTCATTCTTTAAAACAAAACAGCAAATCCATTAAAGCGTTACGGAAACGTTGCGTGTGGTATTTCAGAGCGAAAACCTTAATTCAATTCAGTTCAGCAAGGTGTTAAATGTGCTGTGCAATTTTTAAAGAGATTGTTTTATTCAGCACAAACGCACCTCCTTTCAGTGTAAATTTGGCTTGTTATGTATTGCACCTTTGAGATCACAGATCTCAATGCCATTTGCCTGCAGTAATGAACCGAGACAGTTCATTTTTGTAAATTCCTCCCAAAGTAAACTTGGCATGTGACTTTAACAGACTCTGTAGTATAAAAATAAGTTGTTTTTTTCAGCTTTTTTTAGAAAGTCCAAATTATATGAACCAGTTTTGGTAAAGGCATCTTGTTTGTTCTATATGTGTCGTCCTATGACTATGACATTAGTTATTTTGGATTTTGTCCATTTGTAACATGGATTGAAATGAGTCATCACACAAAACATTGTTTATATGTATTTTTCAGTATATTAACAAGTTTATTGCCAACTTTCTCAGTTATATATACACTTTATATTATTGTATGGGTATAGACAGTTTAGAGAAGCCTTTTCTTTTAAGGTGCTGCTAAGATGTTAGAAAACAGAGATCCTTCAATATCCAGACTATAGCTCAGAGTACAGCCTCAGGCCAATGTACCTCAAGAGACAGTCTGAATATCTGCTGTTTGAAGACAAAAGACAAGGTGATCCTGACATATTTACTTTCATTGAAACTGACAATACACAGAAATAAGGCTATACGACCTACTTTTTTATCTATTGTTATAGTGTACCTCAGTCATGTCTGGTTTTTGTGTGTGTGTTGTTAGAAGCCCATCATTTCCTAGAGCTCAGTTTTCATGTGAGGACTAAGATGTGGGAGAGATGATACTGCAATGAAAGAGAGGAGAAATTAAAGAGAACTCAAGCTGATTTCATTGACTTTGAGAAACACTGGAAGTTTCACAATTACCATTAGGAATTAGGAAATTATTCTTCGGAGACAAACACACCCCTCATCTGTCTGTATTGTGTGTRTGTGTGTGTGTGYTTGTGTATGGATGTCATTGATGTTAGGCACTTTTTGTCATGATTGATTTTGTCCTCACCATGAAATAGCTGATGGCAGGGATGTGTCTATAGCAGATGACACATATTCAACTTGTGAGCATGAGTTGATTTTGTTTTAATGTTTTATAATGAGTGAGGATGGGAATTTTTTATCTTTAATATCTTGCCATTGTGATTGTTATCACAGAAATCTCAATTTTTTTCTTTCAGCTGTTAAAGTGCTGTTTAAATTACAGCTGATCATGCACGAGAAGCAGAACATTTTCACAGATGCATGTATCCTAGCAAAATTACTTTAAACAAAGAAGGACAAAATACAATCTGCATTATCACATTTGAACTAAACACCAAATCAATTCAGATTTTTAATTGCAAAAAAATTGCAATGCACCAGAAAATTGATTTTTTCTTGCTAATGTGAAACCAGAACCGCTTATTCTCAAAATGAAAACTATACCACTAGACCAAACAGTCATGCTTGATATATAATTGCTGAGCCTTGCATTTATCCACTGGCCTAAAGGCGCACAGTGATTTAAAATGTAGTTAACAAATTACACGTCATCTGAACACTGATCCCTCAAATCCCTGTGTAATGAAAATCTAATCTGATGTCAAAAAAATAACTTAATATACTATTAAAATGGCTGAATAAATGATTTTTGAACATTGCTAATCTTTATTAGTTATTGTTTACATTTTAGTTTTTACTTGGAGCAACAACTCCACTATACAGATCTGTCTGAAGGGACTAAAGGGTCTTGAAGTACAACAAAAAAATATATAAAATTCTTCACCATTTTCATTTGGCTGTAAGAGGTGATGATTTAGGAAACGTTGAAAAATCAATCAATCGGAATGAATGACAGGGAGAAAGAGGGGAAGAGTCAAACAGGAAAGAGAGGTGTAAAAGGTTGCCAATGCCGTTGGCATGGCGATAGCTGTTTTCTACCTGAGTGGATGCTTTCACACCTTTGATCAGTGTGAGATTCAGACTCACACCCGCCTCCAGGAGCAGATGCTGGTCTGTCTTTCTATGAAGGCTTGTAATTGACACTAACACAGCTTTTATATCACTGCTTTAACCGAGCACAGGTATACAGCTATACAACATAAGCAAAAACACTAACAATCACCTTCTGTTTGAACACAGAATTGCATAGAACAGGATCATGGGAATTCAAATGCAATCTCTTTAACATCTCAGTTGTTTCTCATAGACAGCATGATTGAGATTAACAAA
>JAZGTK010015949.1:0-12963 GCA_036877625.1 Ambastaia sidthimunki
ATGCTGATCACATACCGAGTCTCGTGTTGCTGTCTCTTACAGGACTAGATACTTGACTGTTTAGAGGTGCCCCTCCATCCCAGCGAGTTTAATCACTAACCTGGGTGTGTGTGTGTGTTTGATTTTCCTATATTGTTCAGACAAATGTTTCTACAGGGAAAAGAATCTTCGATCTGAAAGCATCTATTTTGGGGGACCAGCCCCCATCCTCATGAGATCATTGTTTAAACATGCTATTTATGGTTTAAAGTAAAAAAAAAAAAAAACATAAAATCTAAGATAATATCTATCTTTTACTGTATGCTTAGGGGATAACAGATGTCATTAGCTCAAACAGACACACTTTCTCTGCAGAGAGGGCACAAGGCCACCTCTTTACTCAACTCAAAAGCACACTGAAATTTATTTAATGGTTTTCATCTGAATTCCTCTGAATCTCATCGTGTGATCCTGAGACCAAACATGACCTACTCATCTGTGCGGTATTTATGCAACCACATTCCCCACGTTACTGACTGACCAGGGAAGATTGTAACTAAATATTCCCTGTCTTTTTTCCATTTCGAAAGACAACACCTTTTCCGAGCTAGACGAGTTACCGTTTAATCAGTTCCACTTTGACCGCACAGAGACATGCACCAGACAATCGCGACTTTCACGTAATTTAAGACTTTAAGTATTACTCTGCTGCAGAATTAGAATGGGTCACTTTATAAGCGTGAGACACCCCAATCTATTGCGACCAGGGGAAATAAGGTGTTTTTTCTGCTTGGAAAATAACCTTAAATACAGTTAAAAAAATGAAATAAAAGAGAGAGATTGAAACAAAACTGGTGGCAGAGGTTGCAAGCAGCGTGGTGGTCAAATGGGGCAACTGACTGGGCATCCTTTGGTTTGAGGTGATCAAAATGTTCTCAAAATGTTTTTACATTTAACATTAAATATGCTTAAATTTTCTGTTGATAAATGCTATTAAGGAACCGATTACCAACAAAAGTCATTTTAAGGGTCACGCAATGAAGAAATAAGTATTTAAAGCAATAACTGCACATTTTATTGTACAGTGAGCAGGACTCTCGATTTTAGCTTTTCAGTTAATCTTAAATAATACCAAACACACTAACTAACCTAACACACGACTAACCGACGCTGCTACAAATGCTGTTGCGACTGCTAACAGGTGCATAACGGTATAAATTTAGCTAAATACAGCAAGACTATAAAGGGTTTAATGGGGTCTTAGATTTGCGACACTAAATACATGCAACCAAGCGTTCAATGAAAGAATCGATAACTGAAGCTGTTGTTTATAGTCACAGGTTTTGCCACCTGTGTGGTGCATATTTTGTCTTGAAACGTGCAGCAGCGGATACTGAGTCAAAACTTCAAAAACCGTCAAAACAGCTGTTTTTATTCCTATATGCAACAGAACTTACCTTAATGTTTACAGCAGACCTCAAACTGACACAAACATGACTAGCTGGCGTTAGGGCAGTTTTTTCTGGTGCTCATAAGAGTCGCTCCATTAGTTTTCGTGGTCTCATTTTTAAAGTATGCAAGCATCCTCAACAAGCGTGCATCATCCTCCAACACTCAACAGACTGCGCAACAGCTCAACCTGACACTCTGATTGGTGCGTCAGAACGTTTCGCCCCTAAACTACCTGAACACTGGCCTTTATAGACATTATAAAACTGTCATACACGCCAAACGTTTGAAGCACTTAATACAAAAATAAAAGCCTATGTTAAGCTATGTTGATTTTTAGTGCAATCCATCATTATAAAGTTTAAACCGTTTAAGCGATTTATAAAGGTCAGTCGAGGCATTTTAAAATATTTATAGAATATTAATCAAAAGAAAAAAATTGTTAAAGGACATGCTATTACCTGTGCTGTAATCATTTTATATTGATTACGAAAACTATTAAACTATTTATTGTGACAACTTTTGGGATATAACATTTTGAATCAAAGTTTCTAACCATAGTTTCCACCGAAATATGCCACTACTGTTTTTTAATAACAAACGAACAATAAATGAAGGGAAACGTGTGGAAAAATAAATAAAACAAAATGATAAAGATATAAAACTAGAAATAATATTTAATTTTAATTTATTATGATTTGATTAAAGTATGATTAAGATAACTATAGCCAGTAGAATTTTGATAGAAACTTGTTAAAACGGTTTGTACAGGTCAGTCACATTTTCTTTGCCTTGTAGCATGAGCTATGTCGCCATCTGCTGTCCTAAAAAAACAACGACGACAACTGCATATATTTCTATCATGAATGAACAATTTACGCCTTTTTATCGAATTAAGACACTACCACAAAAATGAGCAAGGAATGTTTTATTACACTATTAAGCTACTGGACACATGTAGAAGTGTAGTCAATTTATAAAAACATTTCAACATAACGAATGTTAAAACGCACGTTTTTATTTTTTCAAATCTACGGAGTGCATCACGATTTTCTGTGATGGGCTTATTTATTTGGATTTGGTGACCTTGATCACCACTGAGCTGTCCGTCACCTTGGTGTTAAAAAATTCAACCATAAACTGGTTCTTCAGTCTGTGGAGGAAGTGAATGTACCTCACCCCAGGGCCGTAGTTGGAAAATACGTGAGAGACCTACACACATACACAAACATGTCATGTTGGTACACAACTACTATAATACTTGCATATTAATGAATTTATCTACACTGTATATAAATATGGACATGTATACAAGTTTGCTACCTTTTTCCAGGTGTGGGAATAGCACTCCAGGTCCTCTTCAGGACTGAAGGTGTGCTCTTTGATGACTGTCTTGCCATCGGCACCCAAGAGCTTCACGTCAAGCAGGTAAATCGATTTATGAAGCTGGCTTTCCTCATACCTACACACGAAGGGAAAATTTAAGAACAGTCACAGCTAAAAAGACATGACTGTCCCTAAAAAGCTAATCTAAAGCTATGTGTGAAATATGTGGATAAATGTAACAGGTGCGGGAGGGACAGGAGAGTAACATTTCCAGTTTTATTTCCAACTCATGAGAAGCAGTTCAGACTCACCAGTCCTCAATGGCTATATCAGGCTGAAACTCATCCAGCAGCTGGTCCCACAGACCCTCTGCCTTCAGGTCCACACGCTGCTCTAAAGTGAACCACCTGAGATAAAGTAGCTCATAGGTCATATTAGACAAATTACAGTAGTATAACAAAATCAAACTAGTTGTCTTATAATTGGCTGATGGTGGCAAAGTAGCTGGGAAAAGACACAGTCCTATCAACATTACAACTTTAAGCAAGGCATTTAAATGACTTAAGAGTTATTAGCATAATGGATGCAATCCTGTACAAAATATTCCTGCTGAATGACAAGTAAATAAATGAAAAACCCATTACAATACTGAAACATTGGACTTACCTGTGCTGAGGCAACTGGCAGATCACAACACCTGGAGGAATCCCACTAGTGTCATATGGCAAAACCTCTGTGCTAGTGCTCCACCCAGAGAAATTACCTATGATTATCACCACATTATAAGGCTTTGTAATGGCAAAATACTAGTCTGAGCAACAGTGGTTTGAACTAACTCATATCTTTGCAATTATTAGTGCCATTTATTCTCTATATATTTCAATACAGCATTGCAAGAGATGTGAAATGTATTGTGGTGTGTCAGGTTTATAGACAGCAACGATTTTGTTAGTGACTCACCTTCTGGTTCAAACTGGGGTGGTCGGTCAGCGGGGGGTGGGTGTCCCGTAAGAAGGGGTTCAGGCGGTGGGTTGCTGTGGCTCACACCTGGCCAAGATAAGCAGTTATTTAAAATATAACATAATAAAAGCACAATATCCGGTGTTCGTCTCATGAGATATTCATATAGAATAATATTGGCTTTTAAAGTTGTTTCAACCTCTTTGCAATAATAACGCACAATTAAATAAAAGGCTCCTTACACCAAAGCAAGATATAACAATGAGCAGCAACGAACAGTGCAAGTTCAATCAAAAGTTCACAAAGTAACTCACGGAACACTAAAAGTTCGTTTGCAACACATATTACTACTTATATTATGATAAATGTGACCATAAAACTTCCGGGCTATAACCAAAGAAGATATTTGGGAGCTCAGTGTGCATTAGCGCGTGTAAATAACGCATCTATATGACGTCATTACCGTAAGGAGAAGGGTTCTGGAGCAGGTTCCGCTCAAACGGCTTCTTCTCGTACACCGATTTCCAGTCCACGCTGGGGGGCATGGGAGCACCGTTAGCCCCCAGTCCCCACTCCGAATCGCACTTCTGTTTCCATTCAGTCGCCATTTCAGACTGGTCGCCGCGCAGAACACGTAGTACAGACAGCGTAGGAAGCGTTTTATTACTGCCCCACCCAATACGAGATTTCAGCATTTACACAAGGTTTGCAAAACTACGAGTTATTGCGACACGCCAGCTTTTGTGCAGATAAAAACGCACAGGAGATGTCATAACATGGGTTGACAGGAACATTTTAAGAGAAACAATGACGTTTTAACTAAAGTTCATAGTATTTGAAGTAAAATCTGCATTTCGTATTCATGTAATACAATATACACAAAATATTACATACAAAAAAATGATACACAAAAACAACAGACTACATTAGTAAAGTTTATGATTCATGACAAGCGGTTACCCCACCTATAGACCCCACCCTTAAAGAAAACATTACCATGACTATGGCTTATCATGTCAGCAAAGGTTTAAAGTTCGCTGTGCAGACATGCATCTGAAGAACAGTAAAATGTTGACTTAAAGAATTCTCTCAACAGATATATTTGTATTTTACAAGCTGCTAAATGGTCAAATAAAATATTAATATGTTTTTAAAAGTTTTGGATAAAATGATCATGTAATTTTTTGATGTATAGATAGATATATCGTGTGTCTCTGTGTGTGTGTGTGTGTGTGTGTGTGTGTATTTATACACATTCAGTAAGGCCCAATAACTCCACACAAATCTGACATATTTCCAGGGTCCTCTTACACCCATAACGCAAGATCTCAATATGACTCAGTCTCGTCTCCACAGCCTGCATTCGTTGAAGTCTACTGTTCCATTTCTTTCTAGAGCTGAAGGATTAAACCTCACATTAACTCACATGTTCCATCTAGTGTTACACCCAATTCAAAACAAAACAGCGCCTCCAGTGGAAACAAGCTGAAATATATTGACACGATAAATTGCACTGTAATGGTAAAGATAAAAATATTGTAGAAAATCTAATTGCTCTGCTGCCAGTCAAATAATCTAAAATACAAAATATATTGCATAACCCGTTGCAATTAAACTCTCTGTAGTATGTTATTGATACCCTTATACACAAAAGTTAACCTGATCATTTTATCAGGTCTTGGTTATTCCCATGATCCCTTTAACTTTTTTCCTGTTTTGCTTTAGACTGCTGTGTCAGTTGGTGACCACTGGGGGCGAATTTATGGTTGTTCTGTCTCTGCTTATTGGCTGTTACGCAATTCTGTCCTTGCAGTACCTAAAATACAAAAAAATTGAAATTAAATGATTACAGATTTCTTTAAACAGACACAGTATTTATGTTTTCAGTATTACTTAACTGAAAAGTACAGCAATATAAATATAACATATTCAAACAAATTTCTTATTTTTCTATTTTACAAATTTAATATAGATTTCTAAATGCACATAAAACATAATTGTTATAGTAATATTACTGCGTATTAATTTGGAAAGAGAAACCCCCATGTAATAATCTGTGTAATGTATACATGTGTTGGGGACACTGAGTACCAGCAGACTAAATGAACTGCACTTTAATAAAAGCAATCATATCCCATTTCATAAAACACATGCCAAGTGTACACATGATACACTTCTTATGTAATTTGCTAGACTGTAGCCCCACACATAGGGATACAGTGAAACAGTGTTAGTCAATTACCAAACTAATATTACTATGATCATAAGAGGACAACCTGTCTTGCTCTCTGTGTGTGTAGATGTTTGAGAGTAGTTGTATATACCTCTGAGGGCCAATTATTTAGAAAATTTCCCCACAAATATTATAAAATGGGTCAAAAGGGTTTAGATTCCTCACTAGTAACATAACGTAGGCTTATAAGATGCCTTCACTAATATAAAGAAAAAGAGTTTATGTAGATCCCCACCAAGATACTAAAACAAATGAGCACGTATGTGATTACAAAATAGTGATTACATGGACATGTTCAGTTTTTCAAGCTCATGAACCAGTTTTAAACCCAGACTCTGGGTTTGGGTTTAGTTAGTGTCATATACTGCATGCTTTGTTATAATATATCATTTAGGGGCGTGCTTTCAGAAATAATGGCTGGTTGAAGGGGAGGTTAGACAAACTTAAAGAGACATTGGGGTGGAAAATCTAGAGAGAGGAGGAGATAAAAGAGCAAATGTTTAAATGCAACCCCAGAGCAAATTTACAACAATATATAGTGCACACACACACACACACACACACACACACACACACATTTTAAAGATAATCTAGTTTATCCCTCACATGCTTAAATTAAAGCATAATAAACATCAAATACTATTGTGCATTACAGGTTAGTATAGTTTACTTAAATGACCCCTGACCTCTGAGAACTCCTGTCCTTCCCCTCACCCAAACGTCTAGTCCAAGAATAGTTTGGACACATTCATTCTTTATTATTACAGTTTTCTACATTCTATAATAACAATGAAGTCATCAAAACGATGACATAACACAAATAGAAGCCAACAGTACTGCACCGGGTACTCTGAACATTAAACGCATCCTGAAATGCTTTTTAAACAGTATTGAAGGAGTTCCTATAAATGCGAGACACATTTCCTTTGCTATCCCTCAAACTCTTCTATTAAAAAAAATTGTTATAAGGTTATAAGATGATGTGAGCTGCAGCACAAAATTGTGCAGAAAAGTAGAACAGACAGGGACACGGCTTTACAAGACACCCGTTAAAAAGCAGCCTCTTGGCTGATGGTTATTTGTAATATTTGGACTCAGGTTACCTGCTGCAGCTCTTCCAAAAGTCAAGTATATTATTAGCTACTGCTGCATGTTAACTTGTTACTCGTATTCAACCTACAGAACATGATGATGACATGGCGTCCCCTTAACACAGACACAAACATAGAACATATAATTCTCAAAGGAGATTCCACGCAAGACGCCTTCAGCTCCAAGTCTGACTTCCGCTTCTGCATTCTGTATGCGTAATATGTGTGAGTCCTAAACAGTGCCTGATAGATTTCATTATAGTCCGTTTCTGGTTACTTAACCATGCCTCTTATGACACTGTTCAGACATGTGGGGACCAGGAACATAGCCCTGTGACAAAGGGGTTTACTAAATACATCTTTAAACTGCTTTTGCGTAGAAAATGCAAGACAGGTAAATGAGACAAGAAGCCTTTTAAAATATTTTTAATACTTTCTTCACTTTCTTGAGTTGTATTAGGAAAATGCTGTTAAAATGAGATTCTGTTCTTTCAACATATGCTGATATGTTACACAACCCACCACTCCTCAATTTATGACACTATCTCTCAGTCCTAGAAAGATAACACATGGTTTTAACAGACCCAAATGAAAAACATAATATTGCATCATAATAAGATGTTCCTTCACCCCTTTACCTTTTATAGAAAATGTGCTTCAGTGTTGCCAAATGACAGCTGTGCTATTACAGTCAGGATATTTTAAAAATATCTTAATGAATACCACCAAATTGCACAAAACATTTCTGTTTATGTTGTAATTCAGTTGGTGTAAAATATGTTGTAATTTAGCTATTTTAACCGATATACACTAAACGAGGGTGAAATTTTGTCACTATACTATTTGTACAGGACAAACAGAAGACAGCTGTGTGTGAGCAGTGAGGGGACATGCAGTGTCACCACAGGGCAAGGGCAGTGACAAATCCTCCCCCTTATATATCTAGTGCTGGTCACAGAATCTACACCCTCCCCAAGCAGCCAGACTTCTTATACTATGCTATTTAAATTGGTGGTTGAGACATACATCTGAAGCCACAATGAATCTTAGACTCTTAGTATTAAATTGAACAAGTAATCAACACAAAATGAACAAAACACAAAATCTTTGACTGACAGTCTATAAATGTTTGTGTGTGTGTTTAACAGGTGCTGGGTGTGAGCCATGACAGGCATGTTATTTACACTCAGTGCCATGTTAGAAACTATACGACTAGAATTAGAGCCCTCATTGAGTCTTGAAAAAGCTTTACACATAAACAAAGCAAAAGTACTGTTAAAAATACATTAAAACATGTATTTTAAAGTCATACCAGTAACAAAATAAAAATTATATCACACGGAAAAGGTTGTTTCAAGGGGGCGACGAGCTAAATGCTTCTGTATTTAGGTAATTCCTTTGATATTGTATGTTTTCATGGCTAACTTCAAACTGCACATTGATACAGTGATAACTGCATAACTTTGTTGTTGTTTTGATGTTACTTTCACTGCAGATGTCAGTATGTCCTTGCACCTTTAATAAAATGCACCAAACAATTGCCTTTAATAGGTAGAAGGAAACATGTAAACTACTAGACAGATGCATGGGGGAGGGGGGCATACTCATGAGAGTCCAGTACCCGGGACACTACTGGGGTACACACAGGACCTCCTTGAGTGAAAACAGATCAAACATATCAAAGATACACCCATCTGTTCAAAAGCAGCAGGTGAGAACTGGTGGTGGGTAATTGAGAATTTATCAAGTTAACTTTCACAACACCTGTCTTCCTTAAACTGAAGTGACAGCTGGTGACCTTTAACTCTATCTGCATGAATTAGTTCTTGAACATGAAATTTTAGAACATATACATAAATTCACTGTGTCAAATCTGATACTGTGGCAAAATTCATCACTTACTGGTGAATTTGCACCAGAAATCATGTGATGGTTTTACAGACCAGCCTACGGTGTGACTTTTTCCACAGTCATCTGCCTGACGTGGGCACTTCTGATATCCATGGTATGTTTGGCAAAAGTGCTACTGAGCTTTTTTAGCATGAGAGCCATGTCCCATCACCCCAACTCTAACTTTTAGCTCCACTGGAAAGCTATGTATGGGGCGGGAAGTGTAAATGGATATGGGAGAAGGGGAGCAACCCACAGCTGCCATCTCATCCCCGTGATATAAATCGAAACCTTTCATAAACTAAACAGGGCATAAGAGACAGTGCCCAGCCAATCAGAATTCAGCTAGCTCTAAAATGGTTAAGCCAATGGCTGCCGGACTTAGTGGTATATAAACCCAGACTGGACTCTTCTGACTTGGGTGACCCCTATTTCGGCTTGGTGAACAGGATCTGATCCCAAGGACTGTTACCTTTTTTGTTATCTTGTGTGCAGGTAAAGATATCAATATTCTTGAACAAGCATCATTCACAGGTAGGGGAGAAGAGCGAAAGCTCAGAATGATTTAGAGGAAATAATTAAATTAAATAACTGAGAGAGATAAGAATAGTAAAATATCTACTAAAAGAGAGAGAGAGAGAGAGAGAGAGAGAGAGAGAGAGAAAAGCTAAAATTAATTAATAAAAGGAAACCATGTCCAGTTAAAGTAAAATAGACACTCTTTATGTGACTGCATAAATCTAGCTCATTAATAAATAGTTTTAACAGAATTAATAAATCTATACATCTTAATTTGGCAAAACTTATTTGTTTAATGTAATCATGGTTGCATAGATGTTCATTTTCATGTATTTGTGAAATGCATCCGCAATTACTTTGGAACATGAATAATCAACATTTTTAATTAATTAGTTTTTAATTAGTGCATAATTGGGCACTAATTCGGCTCTCCTGAACAGATGTCAAATGACGTGTGACATGCAGCTGCTTTATGAGCATAATCAGATACAGCTATAAAAACTCTTGGACATGCTGCTGGTGTTGAAACAGGTTCCTTTCTACGGCTATTTTTAAAATGTGATCATGTGACAATCATGCAAGAAGTTTTGGTTATATTTTGTAGGTAGAGATATATTTCTTTAGTAGAGTTTACCTAATACAAAGATCACAGAAGTGCAAAGATCACTACAGGCAACATAAATGATATTTAAAGGTACAAAGATCTTGATTTTATCACGATAATTTAATTTACAGAGTTGCAACAAAATTGTACAACCAAAAACTGAAGAATATGTGTGGCTTATACCATTAATTTGATCTGAGAAGACTCTGAAATGCTAAAGACAAAACTGGAATGCTTGTAACATCATTTTAATTCTATATTGACTGTTGCAGAGCTTTTGTGACTTTATGTGGAATATATGTGGTCTTTAAAAGAGATTCAAGATAATGTAAAAACATATGTGAGGGGGTGGATACTGTAGTAAAAATAGATCAGTCTGCATATAGAGTGTCTCTTTTTCCTGGACCAATCAGACATATCATTGTATCAAGTGTTGACCTCAAGTGCCAGTTGCTAGGATACCTGACAGGCTAGCACTTTTTTATGTTTGAGGCTTTTGCATAGGTGTATCATTCATCCAAATTTAACAGAGATTCAATTCAACAGAGGAAGCTGTAACATCTAATGATTATTGTTTTAATGAGCTTGCTGTCATAAAAACACAAATGTAAATGAATGGTTTCAAATAATTAAATCAAACCATTTGCTTATACTAAACTCTTATGTTACGTCCATTCATTTGTATAATACAAGCAGGATTAGACTGGTGTGATGTCATGCTGAATCAATCATGAATCATTACATTTAGTCCAGTGCTAACAGATAAACAGTAAATTTTGTAAAATTAATGTTCAAACAGTTTGAGGTCAGAGAAAATATTAGGTGAGAATTGCATATATGGAAATTCCTTGTCTATCTGAATAAATGTATTCATGAACCATACATATTATTTATGTAATAATAACAATAAATAGAATCTAAGGTAACTATTCTAAAACTCTTTCTCATGTCAAATCCTCAGTGTTAGAACCGCAATCATGCCTTTCGGAAACACCCACAACAACTTTAAGCTGAACTTCAAAGTTGAAGAAGAGTTTCCAGACCTTACAAAGCACAACAACCACATGGCCAAGGTGCTGACTAAGGACATGTATGCCAAACTTAGGGACAAGCAGACCCCCACTGGTTTCACTGTGGATGATGTCATCCAGACCGGTGTTGACAACCCAGGTGAACTAGACATCTGTTTCATATAGTTAAGAAAATGTTTCCTTCCATATACATAAAAACAATTCTTACCCTATGTTGTTCTCCAGGTCACCCTTACATCATGACTGTCGGCTGTGTTGCTGGTGATGAGGAGTCCTATGAAGTGTTCAAGGATCTCCTTGACCCAGTCATTTCTGACCGTCATGGTGGATACAAGGCAACTGACAAGCATAAGACCGACCTCAACTTCGAGAACCTGAAGGTAAAAAACCTGCATCCAAGCAACACTGATAGCAAATTGAAAAGGTTTAATTATATTAATAAGTCATGAGACATGTTGCCTAAAATTACATTTTTGAAAATTAATGAAAATCAGTGTGTTTTATAAAGTTATGAAGTATAAAATATTGCTCTGATACTCTATCAAACCTCTCAACCAACCCTACATGACAACATTAGCTCAACTAATGATGTAAATTTGAGGTGGGACAATTTATCTGTCTGGTCTATGACAAATGGAGAGAGTGTTAAGAAAACCTTTATGAAAACATTATTTACAAAAAATTACAACAAAGTATTCTTTGCCTCGTTTAACACCATCTAACAACATTTTTGATTGTTTTGAAATTACATTTTTTAAAGGTTAACATCTGTGTTTTAGGGTGGTGACGATCTGGACCCCAACTATGTTCTGAGCAGCCGTGTGCGTACTGGCCGCAGCATTAAGGGATACGCCCTGCCCCCCCACAACAGCCGTGGAGAACGCAGAGCTGTGGAGAAGCTGTCTGTTGAAGGTATGGAGTCAACAAACATGTGTGAACACATTACAAATCTGTTGAGTAATGCACAGTGATAGACAGATATACCACAAGCTTAAATAAAATAACAATCAGAATCAATCACACAAATGCCCAAAAAAAAAAACTTTTTAAGGGTAATATTTGATGTAAACCATGAACACTCTAGGTTTATCAGCATAAATTAAGCACTATTCTTCTTCAGCTCTGAACAGCTTGGATGGAGAGTTCAAGGGAAAGTACTACCCCCTGAAGACCATGACTGATGCTGAGCAGGAGCAGCTGATCGCTGACCACTTCCTGTTTGACAAGCCCGTCTCCCCTCTGCTGCTGGCTGCTGGTATGGCCCGCGACTGGCCCGATGCCAGAGGCATTTGGTGAGTGATGTGAATGAACAGAAAAGTCACAAAATGTTATAAAAACATATATATATATATATTACATACATGGCCACTGAATAGTGCCTCAAAGGATCTCACAAAAGATCTTTGAAATATAATTTATTGTATGATTGTATGACTAATTTATAATTTATTTAATAAGTAACTGTCTCCCATAGGCACAATGAGAACAAAACCTTCCTGGTCTGGGTGAACGAGGAGGATCACCTGCGTGTCATTTCCATGCAGAAGGGTGGAAACATGAAGGAAGTGTTCAGACGCTTCTGCGTTGGTCTTCAGAGAGTAAGAACACACATGAACACACACACACATAGGTCTGTATTCTCAGCTATGGCGCATGAGCATGTTTCTGTTATGTTTTGACAGATCGAGGAAATTTTCAAGAAGCACAACCACGGATTCATGTGGAACGAGCATCTTGGTTTCATCCTGACCTGCCCCTCCAACTTGGGCACAGGCCTGCGTGGTGGCGTCCACGTCAAGCTGCCCAAGCTGAGCACACACGCCAAGTTTGAGGAGATCCTGACCAGACTGCGCCTGCAGAAGCGTGGCACAGGTATACAAA
>JAZGTK010015951.1:0-12963 GCA_036877625.1 Ambastaia sidthimunki
AGCAGCAAAGTTTATGATATCATCTCTGTATCACTGCTGCCCATCACATTATTCCAATGAATACTGCATTCCTGAAAGCTGATGTGTGTCATTCTTTGATGTTAAATTACTTTCTCCCATCCCGGTTTAATGTGCAGAGACAGCTTTAAGTAAACCGTTGGTAGGTTGACTTCCTAAAGAGTGTAAACACTGTGACTCTGTGTTTGTTTGAGTGGCCTGACATGTCAACTTCTGGTTCAGCCAATGGTGTGAGTTTGGGGCGGGGCTACCTGTTTAACAAAACTATGAAACTAAAAATGAGTCTCTGTTGAACGGTTTAGTGAAACTTTATGGGCTTAAAGATTTGCAAGCCAAATGAACAAAAAACTCCATAAATGATACTTGACAAAAGTAAAAAAAAAATCTAGACTTGGACCTGAGTTACATCTAGGGACTCGAAAGTGTCACTTGGTGTTGCAGAAATTACACAGTTTATCTGTAATGTTCAATCTGAGAGCAAAAGTAAGTAGTTTCTTAATTAGGACAACACTTCCTTGCTAATAAGCTGCTGTTTCCCAGCATGCTTTGCGACTGATAGCCATCACTTCAGATTTAAGAATTTAACATTGAGAACGTTTGATTTTTGTTGGAGTTGTCGATCTTCCAACACCAGTGGCAATGTATTGTGACTCTCTCTCTGTGTAATTATTGAGAAAACATGGGTCTTGTGTTGTCTTGTATAACAGCGGTTTGAGTAATTGTTGTTGGCTGGAAAGGCACAGCGATGATGTGTGTTATGTTCTGATTCTGGTTTGAATTAGACGGCAGTGGTGCTACAACTGCTGAGCATGCCATAATCCCGGTTTATTTATTCAGAGTGGGAGTGTCTTTCTGCCTTTTTATAGGGAGGTCGTATCAAGAACAAATCAATATTTCTCCGTCTTTGAAAGTTTGTTGTGTAGACGTGCTCTAACATTCAGAACTCAAAACTTTCTGCCCAGCCCAAAATGAGCATCTGTAGAAACTTTATACAAATTTATAGAAATGATAAATGTATGAAATGTCAGATTGGCGCTCACCTAAATTACCCTCAGACCTGTAAAAATTTCACAGTGAAGGTTTACATGTGAAGTTACTATTGTAAGAATGTAACTGTCTTTCCATCTGCATCCGTGTCTTTTTCAATGTAATTGAACACACAGCTGTGTGTGTGTGTGTGTGTGTGTGTGTGTGTAATCACAGGAATACAGCTTTTTACTGTAGATGGCCTCTCAAGGGGCAAAATTAACATATAACAGGCAGATGACCAAAGTAAATTTATGCTCACGGAAGCTTTGCCATTTACACAAGAGTGAGAGAGAGAGAGAGAGAGAGAGAGAGAGAGAGACCCCCTCTTCATCTTTTCATTTTCTTCAAAATAAGGCTGCTGGATTGAAATTCAGATTTTTTAAATTGCTTGATCTGTTCTTTAATATTCTCTGGTCTGTTCTATTATATTTTCTGTCTGTTCTCCTGTTGCTTTTTATAGCCGTTTATTGCATTCTGTGCCTTTGAATCATTCTGACAATTCACTCTTTAACAAATTCTTTGTCCCCTCTATTCTGTGTCTGTACAGTCTCGTTGTCTGTCCCAATCTCTTCTGAGTTTCCTCATGTAGAGAAATACGGTATATAAGTGCTTCTATAGATATAGTAGTGACTCTATAGATCAGTAGTGCTTCTATAGTTCAGTATAGATTCTATAGATCAAAGGAAATAAATGTTTATGTGCAGGGCGCATGTTTTCGCCTTAGGTAAAGTAAAACTAAAAAACACTAATTCAGTATGCAAATGTAATCTGATGCAATTTGACACACATATACATTTAAACTGCCCATAGTGAGAATTAAATAAGATTAGCTAACTGTATATGGAGCGATATACGGATATATATGGACAAATTTGCTGAATATATAAGATTTTAGCTTCATTTACTATTTGCATCTTGACAAAATACATCCTCATGTGTGAGGCTGTTATTGTGGTTATGGGCTATGTTTAGCCTGTGTAGGTTTTTATATGTGTGTTTGTGTGTGTAGGAGT
The DNA here is from genome assembly GCA_036877625.1 of Ambastaia sidthimunki. Taxonomy (NCBI): domain Eukaryota; kingdom Metazoa; phylum Chordata; class Actinopteri; order Cypriniformes; family Botiidae; genus Ambastaia; species Ambastaia sidthimunki. The sequence goes on from JAZGTK010015951.1 coordinate 2,061, forward strand.
GTGTGTTTCCCGCAGAGAAGCTTATGTGTCGTGTTACAGGGGATGACGCAGGAGGCTTTAAGCCACCTGCTCTCTGTCATTGCAACGATGCCCCAGCAACGTTTGGATAACGTTTTCTTGTTGTTTTTACACCACATCCGGATATCAGTGGGTAAACTGTGTGTAGTTTAAAGGCAGAAGCATTCGAATCATTAAAACAACGTTCAGAACGGTTTGATCGTATTATTATCCTGGATCAGCTTGCGGTCATAACAGTTTTGCAACATCATGATAACACCCAGACTGATGTAAACAAACACGGAGTGGCTCTCATGCCAAACAGCGGAAGACGTGATTAAAAACAGACATGTCAGAATGTTGCTTCAAGGATCAGAGACGGTAAAAACATTTTGAAGTGTTTCCTGTTTGATAGCCACAAAATGTAACATCTGTCTGTGTTTCTGTCAGGTGTCTGCAACAGAGGAGCGCTTGGGGCCGATGCGTTTGACCCAGGAGCCCATACAGGTAATGTTCTGGAGCAGATTTATGTGTGTTTGTAGATGGAAAATATATGTACGTACTCATCTGTTTGTTGTTATGGTTTGGCTTAGCTGTGGTGATAATATAGTGGTTAATAATTTGGGTTGGTTAAACAAAAGGTGAAGCTACGTCGACAAACTATATTGAGTGTGTCCTGTATCCAGTGTGTATTTAATAAACGGTAAAACCTAAGTGTCTACAAAGGCATGATTTCTTTTAAGAGTTTGATAGTTTTTAGGTGAGAATCATGAAAAACAAAATGTTGTCATGCATTATACAATGACACTGACATAATCAATGTTTTTGCTGCTTATTTGGGGTCAAGAAGAATTATAAAATAAATTGGACACCCAAGACCTCTTTTGAGACCCCTGGATAATCTTATAGGATTGACACAGAGATTATGTTGTGCGTTTGTGTGCGTTTGCCTGTGAGTGAATTAAGGTTACCTAAAGGTGAATTGTGTAAGGAGAGAAAGTGTGTGCGTGTGGGTCATGTTAACCTAATGACTGACTGGCTTTTGTTATGGTAAATGCGGGTCACTTATGTAATTTCTGACTGGCTGTGATTATATCGGATGTGAGTCAATGAAAATTGATTTTACAAATGAATCACCCGTTATCCATTTAAGCTTTTTGGAATTTAATTGAGCTATTGCTTTAAACACACACGCGCGCACATGTTTGTTTGTATGCAAGGGTTTTCATTCACTTCTGTTGTTTTTAAACTGAGCCAGTATTTCCATGTACCCTAAACCATAAATCTAGCCACTACAGAGAACTTTTAGCATTTTTCGATATTAAAACAGTGTGTAGAATGTTTTTGAGGGTGTTTTCCTCATCATGTGGGAAATGATGATCGGAAGAAATATTTGAGACATCTTAGAGACAAACCCATAATTGTAAACACTTTCATAGTGCCCAAGAAACAGTCTGTGAGTTGCTAAAATAACTCCGCCCCCTGTAGGTGGACATGCTATGGTACAAAGTCGGCCCTCCGGGCGAGGTGGCGGCAACCGAGGTGTCCGAGTGACCCGGGCTGTGTGGAATTTCACATCTCAGCTCCATGGTTACACAGTGCTGAACAAGATGAAAGATTATTGACCTTTCACACACACCCACTAACACCACCTCTCTCTCTCTGTCTGTCTCTCTCGCTCAGGTGTTACTGGTTTTCGCTAAAGAGGACAGTCAGAGTGATGCGTTCTGGTGGGCGTGCGAGCGGGCGGGGTTCAGGTGTAACATCGCACGGACACCTGAGTCTGCAGTGGACTGTTTCCTGGACAAACACCACGAGATCATCATTATTGATGGCCGGCACTCGCGGTACTTTGAGGCAGAAGCCGTCTGCCGGTGAGCACAGCTCTGTCTTACTCTCTCCTGCGCTCTCTCTCTCTCTGTTTTATGTCCGTTTTCTGTTCTCACACTTTTCTAATGTTTCCTTTAAGTAACAAAAACATTAAAAACCATTTTTTTAAAAAGTCGTATGAATGTTTAAAATGTCCAGTTTTTTAGATGTTGTATTAACATTATTCCTTGATTATAAGAATATTATTTAAACATTGTTATGTGTAATTTTCTGTAACCTTTTTAAAATGTTCTTTTACCAGCTAAGAACATTTTTTAACGTTTTAATAACATTACGTCAAAAACATTTTTTGATAACTTTAAGAGAACATTAGCCAACGTTCTGAGAATTGTTATTGGCCTAATTATCAAACTTTCAAGGCTTTATTACTGACAAATCTGGAAAGTTCCAGTTTTAAATTTTTTAGACAGGATCTCATATGAGTGTATCCATGGCAACTAGGTATTTAAACTCATGGCTGATGTGATTTATAATATGTCTTCACGTTTCAGATTGTTTGTGTGTGGGTGAGAGCATTGAGTACAAATGTTAAGAAATGCACAACTTTATGCAAATGAGAGGCAAAAAAGCAGCCAATCACTGTCAGCATTCACACTTCAGCGAAACACCCTAAAGTTTCCAGACTATTCCGTTCGGAAATCACATTATTTCATATTACTATTATAAACATGAATAACATCTTAAATAATTTGGCTTGTTGAGCAGAAGTGTATTAAAACACCATAGCAACCGCATAACAATGCCTGGCAACCACTCCGAACACATCAGCACTAAGTTTGATCTGCGTAAAAAACACTTTACATTGCTTTGAAAATAGTAAAAATGTTTTCCTTGTGTGTGTGTGTGTGTTTTAAACAGGATGATACGAGCGACCAAACCTTCCGAATACACAGTTATTCTTGCAGTGGTGCCGCAAACGTAAGACCTCATATAACCTCAAAACACACTTATCCATTACCCATGTGTTATGTTTTTCCATCATGCGCTGTCTCCCTCTCTCTCTCTCTCTCTCTCTCTCTCTCTCAGTCCTTCAGATCAAGAGGAACTATCTTTTCTTCCTCTTCTCTCCACTGGCTTCTCCAGAGTGAGTATTTTACTCCACATTACTCACATTTCTCAAGGACGTCTGCAGAACCTTGAGAAAACCAACATATTTATTCATCTCTTCAGTTGCTCTTGCTTTGGCTGGTTGGGATGCTCAAACAAACACAATCTTTGATAGCGATACAGTGTTTGCTAGCAAACCTGTTAAATAAACGGTTGTAGAGGAAAGTATCTTGACCAAAAGTAAATTCTAAATCTTTTACCTTAAAAGCTAATAATAAGAGTTAAATATGGTAGTAAGTGTAACACCTGCAGCAGAGTCAGAGAGAAAGTGGCAAGTAAAAAAAGGTTTAACCACAAAGAAATCTCTCTCACAGAGGTTCATGGAGAACAGCAGCGTGTCGGCCTGCTATAATGAGTTAATCCAGTTAGAACATGGAGAGGTTCGAGCTCAGTTTAAACTGAGGTAAGTCCATCAACTTTTATTCCTGAACTAAAGAGGAGCTGCCGCAGTATAGTGTTCACACTGCACCCAGTTCTGATTTGGTTTCAGATCTGTTTATTAGGACCGACCGTTCACACTGTTTCTTTGAGCACTGTAGTCAATATCAGATCTGTATCGGTTACTGGAACAATTGTGGAAAGAGCCTAAAAAGCATAATTGTACTCTTTGCTAAACTTTATAATTCAATTTAAATAGTTTGTTATCCTGAAGGATGATGTGAAATCTGATCTGACACAATTCATTTTAATCCATGTATGGTTTTGTTTTGGATGAAGTCTGTTTGTTTTTAACAACTAAATGGATTTCAGTGGGACAATAAAAATCTGAATTCTGTTGCCTGTGTGTGAAACGGTCAAATAACCTTTAACATCTGTTTGTGTTGTGGTGTTGCAGGGCTTGTAATTCATTGTTTACCGCACTAGAACAGTGTCAGGAAGCCGTTGAGATCAGCAGTGAGGATAATGTGATACAAGTAAGTTTTGGGATCCAAACTTCCCTCAGGACTTTGGTTTTGTGACATTTCGTGACTGTCATTATTTATAGTGACATCCTTATAAGGACTCGACTTCTGGAGCTTTAGCACTAGAATTCAGTGAGCAGAGAAAAAACAAAGCTAACTCGGTGTGTGTGTGTTTAGTATGTTAATCCAGCATTTGAGAAAATGATGGGCTATCACAGAGGAGAACTGATTGGAAAAGAGTTGACTGAACTGCCCAAGAGCGACAAAAACAGCGCCGACCTGCTGGACACCATCAACACCTGCATCAAGAAAGGAAAGGTCAGTCGGCCACTAAACATTACACACTTATGAGTGTACACTTAAGAGCAATGCAACAGTTTTCTAATTACTGCTTTTTTAAGTGCAACAATAAACACAATTTAAATGTGTGTTTGTTTAGGAATGGCAAGGGATCTATTTCTCACGGAAGAAGTCGGGGGATAGTATTCAGCAATATGTCAGAATCACTCCTGTGATTGGCCAGGGAGGGTAAGTCACATGACTGTCATAAAAATATATTTTGCATTTATGGTCTTAGCTGACACTTTCATACCAAAACAAAGTTTGTATATAGATTGTTGAAAAGATATTAAGTACTGAGACAGTGAGTATACAGCTGATATCGCTGCTGTGTTTAAAGACAACAAAATTAAGACAACATTAAAAAAAAATACATTATTTCCAACTGTCTATTCACTTTGTCATGAAAATACGTAAGATTATTTTTTGAATGCGTTGCTTTCAAGTTGTCTGCAGTACAAGTACACAACCAGTCAAATGAAACCATATTTATCAGACAATTCTTTCCTCGCCTTCTAGAAAAATCCGCCATTTTGTGTCTATCAAGAGGCCTTATAATGACAACCACAGACAGGTAGGTTTGTGACTTACTGATCTGATGTTTTGATGTAAAATTAGCTTCATCAACATGAATATTTGATCGATTAAAGTAAGCCGGGATTTTATAACCTCTCGCTTGAATTTTAATGTTCACCTATTAATAGATCTCTCAAATGAGCCCTAGGTTTTGAGTTTAAAGCTCTATGGGGGCAACAGTGGGCAGAAACGGCCCATGGCAGAGTCACATGGGCCTCAGGGTTATTAATACCCACCACAGCCGCTGTTAGTTCCAGCATTAACTGCAGACTCTAATCAGAATGCCCACACAGAGACACTCAGACGCGGGTGTGAAATAACTCGAGCTTTACTCACTAGTGTCTCTGTTAGCTCAGGTATTACCATTCATACACACACTCACTCCTGTCTGTTACAAGCCCCACAAACATTTGGTATACTATGGTAATGATACCTTCACCATAGTAAGAATAGTTTCTGCTACTAAAGTTACTAGTGTTAGAATAGAATTCTAGGTCAATTTTAGAATTATTAGAAGAAGATACTGTAACTGTAAAAAGAGACTGAAATACTGTGTGTGTGTGTGTGTGGGTGTGTGTGTGTGTGTGTGTGTGTGTGTGTGTGTGTGTGCTCTTGTTAATCTGATTTTGCAACCTCATCCTTCAGGACAGTGTAACTAGACCTTAACCTAGTATTTTATCCTCTTACCTACAGTACATTTCTTTGAGTGTGTGTGTTGTTGAGTGTGTATTCTCTTGCGTGTGTGCACATGTCTGAGTGTGAAAGTGTGAATGAAACCGTTTCCAGAACCAGCGTGTGTCTTTCACTTCTGTAAACCTCACGCAGCTTGTTTTATGTGGCAAGACATTCTGACCTTTAAAACCACAGATCCTGTTTCAATTGTTTAAAACTAGATCTTGTTAAAAGGATTAACTAGTTTGCGGTGGGCAAGGATTTGCACCCATGTGATCTTTGTAAACTGTTCCACCATGTCTTAACCAGGCGATACAAATTCTTCTTTCATGTCAAAGTCTGTCCTGACCAGCTGCAAGTGTGATATTGTGTGATATTGTTTTGTTGTTTGATTGTCTTCATCCATTGTGCAATCTCATTGGTCCAAAATATGATGTCACACTGACCTGGGATCATTGAGAGCTGAGATTAGCGCATATATGTATGAATGGTTCATCTGATCTGGGATCTGTGTTTTCGCAGGTTCATAAATTCAGCAGAGAGGACAAATGCTGTGGTGAACACTCACAGTCAGGTACCAGACTGCTTGTCTTTGTTATTGCTTTGTTTGTTTTTCTGTTTGGGTTTGGATTCCATATTGACTATTTGCTTCATTAGCACAGTGTGCATCCACAGTGATTCAGCTTTATAGATCTGGTTTGTGTGACATGATGTGAAACAAACAAAAGGTTAATAAACAAAAGAAAAATAAACCAGAGGAAAATAAACCAATCGATGTTGCATTGAGAGGTAGAGAAAGAAAGAGAGAGAGATTTGAGGGCAGAAGTGACAGATGGTTGCAATGCACCCTGGGATATTTGATTGTAAGACTGTTAAAATTAGCGATTGGTTTGGCAACGTATTTGTGTGCGTTTGTGTATGATACAACGGGCGTCTGAAAAAAAGGAAAAGAAATGTGTGGTTTTCTCTCACAGTGTGAAAATATGTTCTTTGGTACAAGAATCTTAACATGCTGCTTTGTCCTGCCTGTGTGGAATCTGATGATGATGTCATATTGATAATAATGTTGTCAGTGAAAACACTAGTGCTGATTGGCTGTGATTAAATGAGAGATTATTAATGTAGTTACCCCTGTAAGTGTGTGTGTGTGTGTGTGACAGTACTGATCTCTTCTCTTGTTTTTACCCAGAATGCAATTCCTTGCGTCACAAAGACCGGAGGAAAGAATCTGTGGACATCAGATCTATCAGCTCACACAGCAGTGATGGTGAGAGAAAGAAAGAGAGAGAGTCACTAATGGGGGAATTTAATTACTAAAAGTTGAAATACCAAATGAAATAAATAAAGGAATGAAATCGTGATCTTCTAGATGAAAGACGAACTGTTCGGCATTGCAGAATGGAAAACCAAAGATGACACAACCGTGTAATTGTAAACATGTGTAAAAATGTTGGATTTTGTTAAAGAGACAGTTTGTCCAGAAATGAAAATTCTGTCATCATTTACTCAGACTCATGTTGTTCCAAACGTGTATGATTTTTTTTTCTTCTTTAAAGCACAAATGTAAAATTCTTTTCAATATATGAAACTTAATGGTGGCATAAAAGTAGTTTATAGGAATGCAAAATAAAGAATAAATCAGCATGGATGCATTTTTGGGTGAACTGTCCCTTTAATCAAAAAGATTAGAGGTGATTATAAAAAGATAAACAGAAAATATGAGATAAAAATAGAAAATGCAGGAATTAAACAAAATTACAGATGACAAAAAAGCAATAGAGATAATCTGTGTATATATTTGTGTAATTTTAATATGAGTCAGACCTGCGTGTGTGTGCGCCCTGAGTGACGTGGCCATTGTTGATGACATCAGCACTCCTACAGCTTCAATGCACTGTGACGCAGACTGAGCTATTTAAAGAGCTCTCTCTCTCTCTCTCTCTCTCTCTCTTTCAGCTCCCAGTCTACAGAATCGCAGGTATTCTTCTATGGCTCGTATTCACTCCATGACTATTGAGGCTCCGATCACTAAGGTACACTTATGTGATTACACACACCTGAATGCACAGTGTAATTCAATTCATGACCTCATTTCAGTTCTAAAAATGTACCAGATCACAATCTGCATTCAGGTGTAAACATCCCTCTATATCGTATGGAAGTTCATCCTGTTTTATGGTTAATCTTGCATACCTGTAGCAGTTTTAACACTGCTTAGAAACCACATCCAAAGCAATATACACAATATATAATGTGTTTACATGTATGTATGTATGTATGTATGTATGTGTAGATAGATAGATAGATAGATAGATAGATACTTAATTTAATAATTAAATTACTTAAGATGGAAATTAATAAAGATATCATTAAATGTCATTAATTAAAATGTATATCTTAAATCATAACATCTATAGACTTTTCATAAAATATCTCAGACTATAGCATCTCAAACCAGCTATTTAATCCATTTTTAAATTTCCATCCTGATACACAATCTATGGCTCTGCTTTTGGTTACATTACACACACAAATGTGCGTCTGTACTTGTGTGTATTTACGGCCACTCGTGAGTGACTAAAGATTTGTTTAAGACAGTGTATAAGAATCAGACATCTTTACAGCTCAGAGATGTTTATGGATTTAAAGCTGTGATAAGTGCTCTGTTTGCCTTTGGTTTCCTGTAGGTGATAAATATCATTAACGCAGCGCAGGAGAGCAGCCCTGTGACGGTGGCTGAAGCTTTAGATCGAGTTCTGGAGATCCTGAGGACCACAGAGCTCTACTCACCCCAGCTGGCCTCCAAAGAGGACGACCCCCACACCAATGACCTGGTGGGCGGGCTCATGAGCGTAAGTCAGGGGCTGTTTGGCATCCATCACTTTCTATGCTCAAGGTCACTTTTATTTAATTTAATAACTAATAAATACATGTGGACATAGACACTGGATGCTGTTTTTAACAGGTCAACAGCTTCAGAAATGGTTTGTATTTTTTTCCGGGACAGTATTTGCCTGGAATTGATCTGTTTTCAACTTTATTGTTGACTTTTATGAGGGCCGTATTATTTCACCGTATGAAAGCACAAAACGTTCCTACCGCTTACGTCAAACTTCAATTGAATTTCAATTCATTGAAAGTCGTTCCCAATCTGATGAATTACGGCTGTGTTTAATAAATCAAATTAACATGAAATATAACAGCTATAAATAATGCACAACATCCGGCTTAGGCCTCAAATATGATATTATGTTAAAAATCTAATTTTGCATATTAAAGAACATTGGAGTTCGCTCGCATTTTAAATTGTGGGGTTATTTTAGCCCAGGTTAAGTTTTGACCTTAATGCGTTTAGTTTATGTATGTTTAATCCGGTTATAATTTACATTATGTTGTAGCTTGTTGTGTTTTAATTACGTTTACATTTGTTTATTTAACAGATGCATTTATCCACACAAAGACAGCAAGCATTTAAAATTTTAAATCATAATATTAATCTCTTCTTGTTACACATACAGTTTTCTCATACTGTGGAATTTTTCCCAGAATTGCTACTTTTGAATAATAAAAAATACATGTTGGCAGTCATGTAATAATATAATTATGGTTGTGATGCCATAACTGACTATTTATGAATTTATGAATTCTCTATTTTAGTTTTAATAAATGGTCTGGAAGAACTAGGGAGGAAGATATTTGTTGTAAACATTTGAGTTTGTATCAAACTCTTTCATTTTCAGAGCAAAGAAAATCCTGGTCTTTCTGATATGACTCCTTTAAATGTTTGTATCTAAATGATACGAAAGACTGATGACATCAGTAATCAAATACACTTCAAACACATAAACACCACAGAGACTGACATGAAACAGGCAGGAAATGCCACAGTCTTATTTCCTGTACACAGATTAAACCTGGAGAAGATTTCTCATCATTACTGGAGACCTTCAGACATGCTCTGCCAGGAAATGTGGCCTATATAGAGGGCGTGACTGCATGAGTGTGGCAGTCAGAAGATGTGACAACTGTGTATGTGGCACAGAGGCTGTCTGGCACAGACCGGTTCACAGTTAGCCAGCAGTCAGTGACGACAGCGCTGTGTTTGTTTACATCATTCTTTCTGTCTGTCAGATCTGTGTGTTTGAAAGATTTTCATTTTTATGCAGGATACAAAATGCTTTATGTTAGTAGTGTTAGCTATGTTAAGGCTGCAGTCTGTAACTTTAGCCTCTCTACCGCCACCTCTGTTTGAAACATAAAATTGCAGGGTACTTATTGACAACTGCTGTAGGAACAAGCTACAAACGCTGCATCTACAGTACAGTAGCAATATCTTCTACTTTCTGTAGAAGATACGCAGTACTGCAAATACACAGTAATGCAATATAGCAACTACCAATGATATTGCATAAATGAAGATCACATGATTCTCTGTCATTCAATAGTCAAGCAGAAGCACGATCAGCCTTCTCCCAAACATGTCTAGAAGTTCATTCATTCACAGTCCTGAATCACAAAGAAAGAATAACTGAATAACTGAACTCAATGCATGGATGCAAGCGGATGAGACTTACAGATCTCAAGAGTCAGAAAGAGGTCAAAGGTCAATCAGCCAGTAAAATATCAGTTGAGAGAAAGCAGCTGGGGGTCATTACAGAGAGGATGTGTGTGCGTGTGTACAATATTTATGCATGTAAAGTTCTCTTACGCCTGCAGCGACTCAGATAGAGTTTGTTTGGAGTTCTGTCTGAATTTGGAACAGTTTCTTTGTGTGCTTAATATCTTCCAGTGACGATGAACAACATTTACGCAGGAGAGCGCGCACATACAGCCGACTTTTGTGTAGTGCAACTGTTGTTAAGTGCGTCTGTCGTGATTGTGTTGGCTGGAAACAAACTTTCTCGCTCTCCTCCCTGAAGCCTTTTCTCTCTCGCTTCTGTCAGATATATTGATGCGTAACATTTTTCTTTCAGGATGGACTGAGAAGGCTGTCTGGGAATGAATATGTCTTTTCCAAAAGTGCATTACACAGTAAGTGCTAACCTTCCACATGCCCAGAATATAACCTCATGAGTTCTTATAATACGGTCGGAGCAGAAATTATCTCAAGAGATTGTGTCTCTTAAAAATAAACAGAAAGGGTTTGATGTTGTAAACCTTGTGAGATCCTGACCTTCTTCTTTTTTTAAACTATTTTTAAGCCAGCAAGAATTCAGCACTGACCCTGCTTACGTTCCTAACAAACGTCCCTGGTCGTATTTTATACAATTCTTCAGTGCATTTTATTCTACAGGGACAAAAAATGGTTTTATAACTTTTTCTGCCTTTTAAGCAGCTTTTTTGTCTGCTGATGTAACCAAGGCTACATGGATAGAGAAAGAAACTATTAACTGATAATGTCATAACCCATTTTTAACAAT
>JAZGTK010015952.1:0-12961 GCA_036877625.1 Ambastaia sidthimunki
AGTTTCAATATTAGTTGTATTATTTATTGATAATTTTTTTATGTTTTTTGTGATAGTTAATTGTGATTGACATATCTCTCCAGTTTTCCTATGGAATCTATGTGCCTGCTAGCTATATCTAATATAATTTGGTTAGACAACATTTTTTGTGTGTCTGTACAGGCACTGGAGACAGTGAATGCCCGTCTGCGGGAACTCTACCCAGACAGTGAAGAACTATTTGACATTGTGCTGGTAACTTACAATCATGCCCATGTAGGGGTGAGACTCATCAACACCATCAACTACCACAGTAAGTATTGACTCATCTGGAGTCTTACTATCTCTGCCTACATGCTCACTGTTTAAATTATAACTATAACATAGAAAGCCAATACTGCCCATTAACCTGTAAGCTAAATGTAGGTATAAGGAAGTTAAATGTGAATTATAATTTTAGTCATTTGTAGTGTGCCGTCATCTTTCTTATCATGTAACCATAAACTGAGGATTCATAAATTGAGTAAAGCTTGACTGAGGAAACCTTCGCTGGACGAGATTCTTTGAAGAAAAAAGAGATTCTGTTGAAGTTAAACATTATCACAAAAATCTAATTTATGGTTTAGACGATTTATTCCAGCCTTCAGTACAAATATTTATGGCCAATGAATGACTTGTATGAAATGGAAAATAAATATGCAATTTTGAGGACACAAAACAATGCAGAAGGTTCTTGTTGTTCTGACCTGTTTTCATAGAAGATAAATCCCCAGCTGGCCAATCATATCTTCCCACAGAGACGCATGTGACACCTCTAACCTCTGTATCGCTAACCAGCCACTTCCTGCTCAGCTCCCTGCAGCTCCACAGCTGGACTGGTTTTGATCGTTCCGGTGGCTAACTCAAGAAAAAACAAACTGCACTTCATCCTTTGGCCTCTCTTGGACAAAATAACAAATATGCGGATATGAACTGACGTTTGCATATGAACCATTTGAAGTCAGAACTTGGTGACCAGACCCTCAAAAGATGTTTGTTAGCTAAGATAAATGTGAGTGTAGTGTCAGAAAACAAAAATACAAAGCAAAAATGCAAAAATGACTAGATATTTTGATTGTACTTGGCTATAAAACAAATCAATTAATCAAAATAAGCCAATCAAATGATAGAAAATAAGATTTCTTCTGTTATATCAACCATCTGTAAAAGTCCCCAGTTGATCCTGCTAATCTCTGAAGGGAACATGTTCTGCTTTAATGAACCCTATACCGTGAATTCCTATGAAAGTGTCCAGTTAGTGAAAACAAGTAATACTGTAGCCACTTCTAAATCCTCTCATCTCCTCTTCAGCCTCTTATTTTCTTACTTCTGATTAGTTTCTCTCTTCTGCATTCATGTTTGTATCTCAGACCAAACCTTGTTCTCTCCTGTGCAAACTTGGCTTGTCTTGCCATGTAAATCACACCTGCTGATGATGTCTTAAGCTGACACAACTCATGCACTAATGTGTCAGAGGCTAAAAGAGGTGCATAACCCCAACATTCCCAGCAGTCTAACCTTTCCAGCAGCTCAATCACTCATGGCACACTGTCAGCACTGAGGTGCCTCACTTTTCTGCATAAATGAATACATGCTGCATTATGAACATTACTACATCTGATTACAGATTACTATGCTTTTGTGATGTCTGTAAAGTTTTCTGCTTTGAAAAGTATTATACAAATAAATGTGCATTAAATTAAAATGAACTGCTTAAATAAATTAAGTAAAAAAGAATCTGCATAATTTGAATTGATCTTGTAGTGAATGTGAACAGGATTGAGTTCTAATTTCAACAATTTCACTTGGATTGCATGTTCATACTGATCACACTAATCCAAACAGAAACTAAACCATGTTGTCTAGACTGGCTACAACAGTAACAAATTCTGCTACTAAATATTCTTCTCTTGTCCTCAGATCTATTCATTGAGCGGTTCTGCATGACAGGAGGCAGCAGTCCCATCGGGTACCTGAAAGCATGGCATACAAACCTGTATCTGTCTGCAGATGCTGAAAAGGTTCAGGAAGCCCTTGCTGAAGGTCAGGACACAGTTAACATAAGATAATACATGCAATTGATTAGTGGTTTATCCTGTAGCACATTTGAATATTGAATGTAGAGGTGAAGTGTGTCTTTTCTGCAAAAATAGCAGCTCCAGTCGCGATCTGTTTGTTTGAAGGTGACACCAAAATTACTGAATTCACCTTAAAGATTGTCTACAAGAGACTTCTGATATTATGCTAATTTATACAGTATAATATCTGTAGGATGAATAACTTTTACAAAACAAGTGTTGTATGGTACTGCAGAACTGGTGTCAGTACAGTTTGTGTGTTTAAGTCACGTAAAAAACGTAAATAATTTTAATAGATTTGTAAATAATGATACAAACATAAATAAAAATATAAAAAAATAAAAAGTATTTTTAGCACAACTTTAAGTTCTGTGACTAGGCCTTATGGGGTATTTTTGCAAGTTTTGTTTGCATGCCTTTTGATTCATGCATTTATTAATGTAAAAATTAATAAAAAATTAAAAAACCTTTAAATGCCTCACTGTGTATTATGCTGCTTTATCCTTTAGATTGTTGAGGTTTAACTTTGTCTCTGTGTTTTCTGACAGGCATTGCAGCAGCCACCATGTTTATGCCAGAGAAACAGATAGATGTGTCTGAGTCACAGCTGAGAGTGGCGTTTGACGGGGATGCTGTCCTCTTCTCTGATGAGTCTGAGAGGATTTTCAAAGCTCATGGTTTGGACAAGTTCTTCGAACACGAGAGGGAGAACGAAAACACACTATTAGATCATGTATGCACTTGTTATCCATCTGTGCTGCATATGAATCAATAGAAATTGCTATAGCACATATTTAAAGTGCATGTTCATTCTATAGTACACATTCAGACTGTATGTTTAAAGGATACATTGTTATTTTTTATGTTAATATACTTTCTCTTATTTCAACCATATACGTTGAAACAACTGTAAGTAATAAGCCATTTGTATATTGATGTCCCTAAAAAGCATAAAACACTGTGATGCTGTCAAAACAGCAACGCTGTCTTAACCAATGGCAATAAGTTTAAACCCGTTGACCGACCAATAGAAGATGGGGGGAGTGGAAACTTTAAAAACATATTATTTTCCAATTCCACTTGTTCATACAGAGATAAATTACCCCCAAAACAAAACTGACCATTCTTGTTCTATAGGTTAGATGACTGTAGGATATCTGCTACAACAGATTAACTATATAATATATGTCCCTAGGGCCCACTGAAGGGTTTCCTGGAGGTGCTTGGAAAACTACAGAAGAAATTCTATGCTAAAGGCCACCGTCTAGACTGTCCCATCCGCACCTACCTCGTGACGGCCCGCAGTGCAGCCAGCTCAGGCATTCGTGCCTTAAAGACTCTCCGTGCCTGGGGACTAGAGACAGATGAGGCTCTTTTCCTGGCCGGGGCACCCAAAGGCCCCATGCTAGAAAAAATCCGCCCCCACATCTACTTCGATGACCAGATGTTCCATGTGGAAGGTGCCGTAGAGATGGGAACCTTTGCCGCCCACGTGCCCTATGGGATCGCACAGAAATACCCTCATAAAAAAACCTCCAATACAGGAAAATAACAACTATAGCATATGATACAAAATTTAGATGCATTAAGAAGCATTACAAAATTAAGATGACATGCTTACTTTGGACGTAAGTCGATTGTGCACGCGTTGGATTGTGACAGTCAATACTCTCTTGGCCTTATTTTCACGTGGCTAATGCAACGCCACACAACTTAATATGCAAATTAAGATTCAATAGCACTGTTTAACAACATTATTCTGTACATATTACTGTAATACAACTGGTCAATGTTCTTCTGTTGAGGTGCTTTTTTACTTAGGCATCATTTGGGTGCAGGTCCTTTTCAATAGTAGAAATACATACAGTATGACCTGATTGTTCAGTCTGAATGTGTGCTGCGATTCTTGTAAGCCATCATGAGTTTCCTTTAGTCTGTTATGAGCATTTAAAATGGCAAAGGAAAAAGATACTCTGAAATTGTATGTCATCTGTTTACACAGTGTGGCCTTTAACAACATTGTATAATTCAGCAATAGACTGTGATTGTGTCCTCTTGTGTTACTGTATATGGTGTCATAGTGTGAGCAAAGCTACAGTGTTTGTTTATCTGGTCTATATGTGATGTAAGACAGCAGTCATATGTAATAGATGGAATGGTAGTTTGTATAAGTAACATGCAACATAGCAAAAAGCCATAATATTTTACATAGAAAAGTCTGAGAAATTTAAAGCAATTTGAAGTAAATGATATATTTTCATTTGTGTAAAGTTACTTGTATTTTTGTTTTTCTCATCTCTATATAATATATATATATTTTTGACAGAAGACAATTGTAATGCAATGATTACTTTTTGTGCCATCTGGGGCTTAGACAGCAATCTTCTAACCCACCTGTGTCCATGGGCCCTATAAATAAAAACATGTGCAAAATACTTTTTGGTCTAGATAATTTTACGTGGTTGGATGTATTATTGTATCATGCAGTTTTTAATGGGAAGTGAATGGGAGAACATCTCAGCAAATATCTACCAAATGAAGAAAATGTCTGTTTACCTGTAAATTAAAGGCTGGGTAGGCAATTTCAGAGAAGCTAGCAATAGCAATTTAGCTTTGAAAGCATTTGAATGGGTTTTCATTTAGAGTGATTTTCAAAGCAATGCCTCCTTCAATAGTGAGTGGAGGTATACAAATACATAGTTTGACAGGCAAGCAGGACATCTCATTCAGACAAATGCTATCATTGGACGAACACTTATATGGTCCTGGGCCTTCCAAAGAAGATACTCTGTCTTTTAAATCTAACACTCACTCCAGACAGAAAGATATATTTATTATGTTGTGTAATCCTTATTTTAATATTTAGCACAAATAAAAAGTCTAGTATCATTATTCCAGAACTGAATTGAAATACGCAACTTTAGGTTAGTGAAGACATTGTGTTTTGCTCATGAATGCACAGCTTTTATGTGTCTTGCTTTCCTCTTACATTGTGCAGTTTGTAATGTTCTGTAGCATTCATTCTATAAACCAGAAGTCTCCAACAAAGTCCACAGACCTGCAGAGTTTAGCTCCAAACCTAATTTACCACAACTGAACCAGCTAATTAAGGCCTTAGCGACTGCTAGAAACCAGGCTGGTGTGATGGAGCAGGTTGGAGCTAAACTCATCAGATCTGTGGACCTCCACAAACACATGTATACACTTACTAATATGGCATTAGGAAAACTGTCATAGAAAGGCTCACTTTTTCTAAATTCAGCCTGTTTGTACTAATGAAAACACTCTAAATGTTTATTTAGAACTTAATGTTGAAATCTACCTTAAACAAAAAATTAAATCTCTAGGAATGCACATTTTTTAATGCCAGCATTATTTGTCCCACAAATGCTGTGCAGGAAAAAGTTAAATTACATAACTGTCCCTCAGCTGTTATTCAGTGTAAAGCGTGTACAGTTGTTTTGTTGTTTTTATCATATAGTTTTAATGTTGAATCTATTTTGCGGTATTTCTGGCATGCACCACCTGAGTACAACATCAGGTGGCAGCAATGCCTTATATCATCCTGAATGATTAAAGACCTGACGAACAACAAATATAACGAATCACTAAAGCAATCATGTGTAACAAGTAAATGTAAGACTTTACTATATATTTATTATTTTTACTTTTGGCCTGTGTGTTGTCACAGATTTGGCTAATGGGATTTAAATGTGTCGGACTTAAATCCTGTTTGTTGTTTTAAACAGGACAGAATGGACCTCTGGTTTTCTTTACAAAAAATTCAACTTGGTTCTCATTGCAATCAAGAAATATCTCAGCTCATTGGACTCTTCAGGGCTTTAAAAACTAAAAAGAGATGAAATGAATGCTCTCTCTGTTGATTCTTGCTACCAGCCGTGCCAATTATCTTGTAGGCTTGCCAAACTGCAGCTGCAATTTCTGTGATAAACTGGAGTTCTATAAAGCAACCGAGCCTCTGAGGTGCCATTGTGGTAATGAGGCCATCGCTGTCCACCCTGTGTGTAGTGACTGATCAAAGAACTTTCCTTTTTATTAGGATGGGAGGGACCAGTGCCATCTGCAGTCACAGTATTAATACACTTTATTCAATTCCTATATTCAAAATATAGATTAGAAACTGATTGGATAAGAAAAACTAATAGATGTTTTTTAAGGAGCACCTAACTTTCAAGAATGAAGCTGGAAATATTTGAAAGAAAATGTTAAACTTCTGTAGTATTGTATTGTTTAATAATTTACCCAGTATTCTGAGCAATTAAAATGGAGAATGCAAATAGAATTGATTATGTTTGATTAAACTCAAACTGAAATTGAATTCTGACTGTGTATTAGTGGTGCTTCTGAAACACATTTTGCTGTTCTGGGAATACCATGTTTTTACGCATTTAGACAATAAATTCAGAACGTTTTATTTCCTTCCTGAAGTTTTGCAGTCAGTTTATTATGTGCTGGCCTGATAAGGTTTCACAGAGTGAAGCAGTTTGCGTCTACGCAAAGTTGTGGTTTTTGACGTGCCTTTTTTAAGGCACACAGAGTTTTGCATTTTATGTTGCAATAATCAACAGAGAATATTTTTTTAGTATGACCTCAAGTCGGCAGACCATTTACTTCAAATGAGCAAAACAAACTGCAATTAGTTATGACAGTTACATTAGCAATTGCTGGCTATAATTAACAGTGCAAAAACAAACACAATTTCTGTTAAATTAATATATTAGACATTCTGAATATGTTTCAAAGGCAGTTTGGCTGCACCACTATATACAGCAGTAGCCTAATAGGTTGACCGAGTGATTCAAACAGGGTTGGATGGAAGATCACGACTGATTTATTATGAGCAAACTTCAGCCACATCTAAACCTGGAGCAGACAGTGCCATGATCTCCCATCATCTCCCTGCCACAACGAAAGTCACCCTCCTGCCTCTGCATCACCCCGGTTCAGTTAATCAAGTCTCCACTGCTGATGTGTGTAAATGTATTCAGACCACTGCTTTAGCAAATATGATCGCAAAAGTATCATGCTGGACCATGTGCTGTATACATCTAATGTGTAATGTGTCTGAAACTGATACCCTCACATCCCCACAACTGTAGCCTATAAATTGGCCTTTGTGGCAATGAGGTAATAGTGAGGTAATTGCCTCATTTTTAACTAATAACAATAATTAGTCTTTACCAGCAGCTGCAGGAATTCATTAGTGAGAATGTGCAGGATTGGTTAGTGTATAGCACCAGCAGTTAAATCCATCATCTTAAATCCAATATGTCTGAACAAAATGTTTAGCTTCTAAAAGACTTTTAGTGGAATTGACCTTTTAAAAGAAATGTATTAATTAAGTAATTTTTGTGACACAGTTGAGGATGATTAACGAACACTATAGTAAACAAAATAGCAACAAAATGCTGTGGCTCGTAATGATATTTATAAAGATAGTATGCTTCTGGTAAAACCAATACCAGAAAATCAATGAGTAAAACCTGGTAAAACCAATGAGCACAAAAAATGGTGAATTGTTGTAATAAAATGAGAGAAACGATTAATGGTATATTGCCAACTGTATTGTCACAAGCCTTACATATAGTGGGACTGTGGCATGTGGTGCCATGTAGTCTATGTGGTGATAATGGGATATATATATATGTGTGTGTGTGTGTATATTTATATGTGTTAGCAGGCAGATTTTTGCTATTTATTTTTTGATGGAAATGAAAATGAGGTTGTGAAAGTACAGTGTTCTGCGGATTGTATTGTTGCTTAAATTGAACAATTGAATTGTTTTTTCATGTCTTGTAACTAAAGGTCATGTTGTCATGAAGCATATTACATGCAAGAACCAATGAGACGTCTTCACTTGCATAGAAACTGTAGAGATGGGATAGTTTAAAAAACAAATCTTTGTGTTGTTAGCTGAAGAAAGGAAATTATAAACACTTGGGATGGCATGACAGTAAATTTTTTTTAGTAATATATTCAATTAATCATAGGCAATAAATCTTCCCAACCATGTTGAAACCCCCTTTTATTCATACCCAGAATTTGTGCGAGACAATGTAACCCCCATATTTGAGTGCATAAGCAGTAAAACTGTGTTTCTCTTACCTTTTGCTAACACAGACATCTCTTTATTAGACCATTGATGACTAGACTCTTGGAGGTCAGTAAAGACCAATTTGGGAGTGAATGGGTCCTGACAGAATCCATCAAGCTGGGTTAAAATGCCTCTGAACACACAGAGCTATCAGTTCTGGATGACAGGCCCAGACGGATGACACTGAGGTGGAAGAAGCTGAGTTTGGGTTGACGGCTCCTCTCTCTTAGCAACAGCTGTACTGAAATGTCTTCTTAAGCAAGCATGCAGATATAATCAATAAGCTCATGCACTGAAAAGCATTGATCTCCGTTCTGACTAAAAGGAACAGTTAGACGCATTCTTTCACCTGTGTCTAAAAAAAGAACAGTGATTTTTCTGACGATTTATTATCGAGTCTCATGACGGCAGAGAAGGATGAGTGTAATTACTTATCATTGATGTCTTGGTTATGTGCCTATATTATTCTATTTAAACATGTTACATCATCTCAAGTTTTATTTTTAGCGTTTATTATAATTTAAATAAGTTAATTCATTTTTTGAGCATCTTGCTAATACTGAACCTGGATTTAGTGGTCGGCAAGAGGTATCCATGGCAACAGGATGAAGTTGTCCCTCGGTGTGGGCAATCTATGGTCAATCTTTAGAGTATTTATTAAATTAGAAACAGCTTACTGTTGTCTCCATAGTAACCAAAGCCCGGGTAGCACTATTAGAGCAATTATCCATGACTTGGATTGGGTTCCATAAAGAAATAAAGTTCTTTATAATAACCAGCACCTTTCTAAATGACCTCATTGTAGTAAGAGAAATCTCTTAAAATGAATTTGTTAAACTCAAGCAGAGTCTGACTTAGTGATGACAACCGGCATTGACATTATATATTAAAGTTGTATGTTAACGCAACCAAAAAACATGAACTACCAATGAACAATAATTTTACATCATGTATTAATCTTCATAAAAATGTCCACATATAGTAATACATTGTTTTACATTAAAGGATGCATTAACATTATTTAATGCATTATGAATTAACAATAAACACTAGTATATTTGTAAATTAACAGGTAGGTAAATAATTGCTGTAAACTTTGAATGTAAGTTTATGATACCTGGTTCAACTAGTTAATGTGTAAAACTTGTTGTGACTCAGTTGGAAATGTAGGCTTTAATCAGACACACAAAATAATGCCACCTCAACTTAACCTTGTGGTCAGGCTGTGGGTGGACAGATCTATGGTGGGTGGCTTACTTTAGGTTAACAGGCCCTTAATTTGCATCTGGCATAACAGGAACTCTGACCTCTGTTGTTAAAGGAGCAGTTCACCCAATCATCAAAATTGTCATCAGTTTCTCATCCTTTAATCCTGCATCACTTTTACACTTCAGTGGAACAGAAAAAGCCAAACATTGCACTGACAAGCCTAGTGACTTTTTACTTTCATTGTATGAAAGAAATGTAATGAAAGTGAATGTCGGCTGAGCTGTCAGTCCTAAACGTTCTGTTATTTGTGCTCCACAGAACAAAGAACATCATGTTGGCAACAGGTGGATGAATAATGACAAAATTGTCACTTCTGAGTGATCTATTCCTTTAACATTTATAAAGGCAAACATTTTGCCAGATTCATTTATATTTAATATCACAAAGCGACATGTCATGTTAGAGCTGAAGGCATTGATGTTTGACATAATGTGATGATCCAAAGCTTTGAGAGAGATCAAAACACAGCTAAACAAATAAAAACCAATTGCTCTCACTAGCCTCATAAAGAAGTGACTTGAGAGACTTAAACTGCGCCTGTGTGCCTGTCTTCCAACAGTTATATTGATGGTTTAATTTGAGTAGCTTTTTATTAGAACCAAAATGTGCTGTAAAGGTCACTTGTTCACCTCCTAGTGACATTTTAACTGTTGAGTCACACTTCGCTGTATGTGTGAGATGCTTGTTCCCGGAAATCAGGGTTATTTGATGTCTCTGTCAGTTTGATCCCAAACAACAGGCATCTCCCTTCAACACTGTTGATTTATCTTCACTCCCTGTCAGGCTGCACTGCCGGCTTCAAATGTCTGAGTTCAGCCACCTCTCTGTGACTTAAACAGACAATAATGTCATAACAGGAACCCTGGATGCAGGGACACAACATGTACCCTCTGAGGTCACTCACATTACGCATGTTAAACTAGTCAATTTAACATTTTACTCACTGGCTGACACAAAAGTTGATACTAGTTGATTTATGCTGCTGAATATGTAACAGGTTTACAGTTTAAAGTTTGATGAGGTCGTTTTAATTGATCTCTATTCAGTTTCCTATTTGATGCTTAATGACCCTAACAGTGTCTTGATGAGCAGTTTTCTTCCTCTTGTTGACATACTGTATATGTTCTTACTGAAACAGGAAGTATGGGTGTGGCAACCCAAGGGATTTGTTACAGCCATAATCCACAATCTTTTGATATTGCAGCTTAGAGGATGGTGGTCAGGTTTTAAATATGTTCAAAGTATCTGCTTAAATATAAATATATAAATATATAAGAATATAAATGATCTCAAAGCCAATAAACATTAACTAAAAGTTCCAAAGGTCAATTTACCCGTCAGAGGGTCTTTACAATACATCTGTATCTTTGTGTCTCAGATTCTGATTTTTTTATTTCAGTGATTTATTTTAGTTTTTATTTAGATTGATTATTCAGGCTGAAGTATATTTTCTCTCTCTTTACCTGACAATGCATTGTTATAATTGTCCCTTCAGACCGTCATATTAAAATCTATCAGACAGCAAAAGATTTTTGCCCAAATTTGAATTTGTCTGAGTCAGTCTCCATGGGGGTGAACCTTTCTACTGCTCACCATGGCAACCTTCTTGTGCACTGGGTTGTTTCCAGATCATATGGTGTGCAGTTCATGAAGAATCTGTTTGGATGGCCCTTCTAGAAAGCACTGAGTAACAGTAAATAATGTAATATAATAATATTTTTCTCCATATGAGGGATGTCATACTGCTGGAGATTTTTTAAAATTCTTTTTGGCTGTTGAATCGATAATTGGCATCATGTTGGAGCTAAAAACCTCTCCACAATACTGCACTTAAATGAAATTCAAACCCCAATTCACTCTCCTACTTTCTATCTGCATTTCTATGAGATGTCCACTGCATGAATGCCTCTGCAAATACTGATTTACTTCAGGGACCAAGTGTCTGCTCTCATCTGTTTACAGTCCTGATTCTATATTTAGTCCATACCAATAACCAAATCCAGAATGCCTGATGAGCCGTATCTTCAGCCCGGCGAGTAGCCCTGGGTGATAAGGCCTTCCAATAGGAGCAATGTCATCACTATTCACTGCTGCTTTAGCGAGACTGCCCATAATATGGGAAAACAGAATGCTTTAGATCTCACACACATAAATGAAACCATCCCAACTTTGTTGCCATGGAAGCTCAATCCTTTTGGCGAAGCTCCTCATTCTTCAATCTCCATTTAATTAAGACTCCTAAGCTGCCAAAAGCTGTTGTGCATACGACTTTGCGCACATCAGCTCTGTCAAATCGTGTTTGTTCTGACTTAAAGTGTAACGTCTCTTGCTATTTGGCAAGATGACTTCTGGGGCTCTTGAAATCCACTGTTTCCAGCAATGCTTGCAAGTGCTGAGGTTGGGAGGCACACGGGTTTCTGATGTTGTATTATTGCATGTTTTTTCATTTGTTTCAAGGAGGATGCGATTGAAATTTAGAAATGAGGCTTGATGTACAGCATTGTACCTACAAACTCATTTATTTTTTCATAGACCTTTGTGAATTTTATAGTTTGAATTGGTTATCAACCATTCATATACCCTCTGATTTTCTCCTAATAAATATTGAAAAACCTGCTCAGAAAAACACAGTTTTAAGGTGGTTATCTGTTCTTAGCTGGCCAACAGTGTGAATTGACCAATGTGTAGCTGGATTGGCTGGTCAGACTCGTTTATTTTCGTCCAGACCAGCTGACCACCAAAGTGCCCCAAACTTTAAGTTGGTTTAAGCCTGGATGTTTTTTTCAGCAGGAATGTTTCAACATTAGCAGAGAGTTGGGGCATTTTCAAACCTGTGGGTGCTGGTCGTTGATAATTTGTTAATGGATGGAGCCTTTGAGTTTTTGTTTTGAAAAATACTCTCTGAAGACCAATGGCAGAGATTAGCTAGAAAACAATAATCTATCATATGTAATTTAATACACATGCAAATTTATTCTCATTAATGGAAGGAGAGCAGAATGGAAACATTTGACCTTGCTGCATAAAAAAAGGATCCTCAGAATCCTTTAGCATGACGCTAATTCAGACTGGGGTGTCCCGGTTTTTGTCCTGGTAATTAAGACAGTCACAAAGAGGCTAATTAGGGCAATCCACATTAATTAAAATCGCTCCCATGTGAAGCTCGTCTCAAATTGGACTTAAATCGAATAGCTAGTGCAAATGTGAAAGATGTTTACATAGAGCCTATGCTATGCTTCCATAAGGCTCTTAAATAGATGGTCTTGGAACATACTGCACTAAAGGGAGTAGAAGTCCATAAGCTTTGGTTTAATTTGGAACCCACTTTCGTTCCAAGTTTAATTATTTAGAGGAAAGTCTGATAGCTTTGTGAAAAGAGCAAATGACGTCCTAGTCCAAGTATTTGAGCATAAAAGGGTATAGAAATGAAACAATTCTTGAAAGTTAATGTGATATCGTCAAAACCAACATTCATTATGGA
>JAZGTK010015953.1:0-11359 GCA_036877625.1 Ambastaia sidthimunki
AACACATACTCTAGGTGTCAGGGAAATCAAATATTTGATCAAGACCAATTGATTCATCCAAGCATGATCTGAGAATGTTTCAAAAAGCCTCTTGTGTGATTCAATGGAAGCAAGAAATTTGACCCTTTGTACATTTGTAAATTTGCTAACGTTTGATCATTGACCTACACATTTCTTTAATCAACATCATAAGTTTTGGTTTGTTTTTCTTTCCAGGTTTAGGTGAAATGTTTATGCCCTGACTCTAACCCTACGTGTCAGTTGACCTCACTGTATGGCTTAAAATGTGTACAATTAAATTTTTTAAGATCATATTCATGTTTTTTTATAACGAAATGTCACAAATGATTAAACTGGCTGTTTTAGAAGTTCAATCAGATGTCTTTTGAGCTTGTGTGCGAAAACAGCCATTAAAAACAGAACACTGACAGCATAACTCAACAGACCCTGATATCACACATCTAAAATTAACAGCACGCACGCAACACCAAGTCTGTGACATGACAAGAGTACAACAAGACAAAAAAAAATCATGCAATACATCCTACTAATATCCAAAATAAATAATATACCTAATACAGATATTATATATTTACACACACACACACACACATACACACACACTAAAGGATAGCTTGTGACAGATTGAAAGTCAAGTGTTAAAGCAATGGAACAATCCATTGAATGGCTTCTTGTGTCTTCTGTCTGAATGCATTAAGTCCTTGTACACAATCTAAAATAAACTCTTTGCAAAACAGATACTGTCTCTTCCCACAACTCCATTAAGCACTTTAATTTTAAAAACTCACCACAGTCACTGATATGCCTCTGTTGTCCTGACAACTGTACAAAACAAAATGATCCATATAATGTATAAATGTAGCTGCAAAATATTCAAAATGTGCTTTTCTGCCAGTGCTGATGGATTGGATTTGTGAGTGTATGAAGACTGCATTCTGGGATCTTTATCTTTATCTTGGTTTATTCTGTCATCAACAGACAGCAGTCAAAAGTATCACAGTGAGTGTTTCAGGACCATGGACAGCGCCTGGATTTCTCTCTGTGATATTACAAATGGAAAACCAACAGTGTGTTTACCAAGCAAACATTTGGAGATATTACTTTCACATACTACAAACATCTGATTTTGGTCAGTGCCTCACACAAAGCTATGACTTCAGAAGATTTGGAATATTATACATGTGTATGAGTTACTATTTTATCCTATATATTTGTTTTATTTATAACTGGTGAACCTTCTATTTCTTATGACAAATTTCTTTCTTTCTTTCTTTCTTTCTTTCTTTCTTTCTTTCTTTCTTTCTTTCTTTTTTTCGTTCTTTCTTTCTTTCTTTCTTTTTCTGTGTCTGTCTTTCTTTCTTTCTTTTTTTTCTTTCTTTCTTTCTTTCTCTGTGTCTGTCTATCTGTCTCTTTCACCACAACATACTGCATCTCTATTAACATTTAATGGTTTATTGTAAAACCCCTCAAACAATGTTCTCCCTTAATGAACAGCAGCTCCACCTCAAAGCACTCTGAATCTCTCTCTCTCTTTCTCTGTCTCCCTGAAAGCTCTTACACAATGTTTTTTCCACCTCATTCTCAAGGGATGCTCTTCATCATAAAGCCAGGATCCAAACAATACCACACCACAAGTCAGGCTCTATTTCTGCTCAGCGGAGGCCACAGGAAGTGTATTGCACTGCTCACATCTGTTCCATGAATAGGAGACTTCGGAGTCTAATATGAACAGCAGCAGAAAAAAGCTATGGGAATTTCCCTTCTTACTGTATCTGTTGTATCTAATTGTTAATCTATTTGACAAACTGCACCAGCAGCCATAAGCCTTGTTTCGTTAAGTATTTAATTGTAAAGTTCAAAGAATAAGTGTAAATTTACCAGTTTTGGGGTCAACTGAGAAATACGGCTGTCCGTGCAGAACACTGTACACCACCCGTGCACTGTTTCCATATGTGGGGTCATCTGCATCTGTTGCCGTGACCTGAAAAACCGATGTACCTGAAAAAAAGAGATTAATCATGTTATCATGTGTGTTTTAATGAAGGAATTAAGTACATTTGTTGTTTGCGTGTGTGTTTCTACAAAGTAAGTTAAATATTAACACAAGGGAGCAAATTTATAAAAACAGCTGAGGCATTCTGACACCATTGTACCTTTTAGCACAAAACCCTGATTCTGCATATTTACTGGTGTAGCACCACATCATGCATATTCATATAAAGTCATTATCATTCTGCTCTGGGCAAACACGCCTCCTTTCTGTGTGAATAAGGCTCATTATAGAATGTGTCAGATGCAAACATCAGAACTATTTACATTGCTCTGTTGCCACCCATGGAAAGCTGAAGGTAAATAAAGGCTCATTTAAAAGAGACGTATGTGTACATATTTGAAGTGTAAGATTATGAAACAACACAAACATTGCCAAAAAAAGAAACAGTCCAAGTCTTGAAACACTATGAGTAAACGATGACAAAAATGCCATTTTTGGGTGAAGTATTACTTTAACATCTTACAGATTCTATGACATTTGCTTTGTGCACACCTGAAATAAGTCCTCTGTCTATCAGGAGAAGTTGAAACTATATGCATTGTGAAATGTGCTATACAAATAAAAGAAAAATACAAATAGTGCTGTACAAATAGATGTGAAAATCTGAAAGAGTTTCTTCACTGTTCCTACCCAGACTAGATCAACACATTAAAGGCTCTTGCTCTCTTTTTTTCTCTCTTGCTCTCTTTTTCTCTCTGTATTTTAAGCCCTTTCATTTCTTGCCTCTTTGCTTAATTTCAGCCACTTTGTTACGTACTTTGTGTTTACAGCTGACAGAAGATTTCACATTCTTTCACTGTCAGGTCACATTTCTCATCTTCACTTCTCAATTTCATTACAGCTGATAGGATTTAATTCCTCCATCTGCACTGTCTGTTGCTAATTTACTGCAAAGACCACAACACATTTAATGCCGTTTTGAGGACTCTGGCATGAAAGAGAATTTCGAAGGCAGTGTGGCAGACAATTGTGGCACTTTTGCATGGTCTCATTCACTATCCGCCCGCAATCCAGTTTCACCAGACAGTTAATATGCTGAACTAGCGCTATGTAATAATTATTTAAATTAACACCATTTCTATGAAAATTAGGCTTATTATAGATTGCAGCTTATTCCCCAAACTATTAGCATGGTGCAACTAACACTGCAGTATTACCCCCAGAGAAAGCAAAGTGTGCATAGAATTAAAAAAATATGTCTTTATGTACATTTTCTAATAATTATCAAGGCATCTAATTATGATCAAGTGTAATTCCATATAACCAACATATATCCAGACATACACAATTTATAATGAAGGAGGCTCTTTAAAATATAAATATAAAAATATTAGTGAGTTTTTCTGTACAGCTCCAATAAAATGTGGTAGATAAATGAAAGTGACATAGTTTATCAGGAAACATGACCTCGGCATTTAACCCATCACTGGTGAGCAGTGAACACACACTGCAAGTCGTGAACACACACACACCCAGAGCAGTGGGCAACACTGCTGTGCCCGGGAAACAATTGGGGGTTGGGTGCCTTGCTCAAGAGCACTTCAAATCAGCAACCTTATAACCAGTAGGTCACAACTGCCTCTGATTGGTGAAAGAACTAGAAATGATGTTACACTGCAAACCCCCAAAAACATAGAGCTGAACAGGCGATTGTGCCAACAATCAGCTGTTTCTACAACCTAGGACACAAAAAACATTGCAGTCAATCAGAGTGCACCATTCATTCTAACCAGAATCCTGAAAATCCTCATCTCTACTATTGCTTACTCTTGTCTATACTGTATTTCTCTGACCCAGTCACAAGCCACATTCTGGCACGAAGATTTTCAAAAGCTTTTCAATTACAGTCATTACTGCTCAGTGTAACGTGCAGTAGAGAGACATACGGCAGGTTTTCAGCTTGAAGTTCTGCTAAAGAGAAGCGATAGCTGCAATCAGGGCTACAGCCCCCTCAGATGAGCGTAATCTTGGTTATAATCCTGAAGCTGCAGAGGGTTAAATGAGTTATCTCATCCCTAACTGTGCTGTATTCAGCTTTCAACTCCCATAAAAACATTTCTATCAGATTTTAGCAGCAGCTGAGCGGCAAAGTTGCTGAAACAGCTTGTGGAGAATTTTCTGATGAATGTGTTTTCAAGGGACCGTGGATAAAGTGGGTGTTTGTGAAGGGAGTAATAATTCTGCATTTCTAATAAAGATATCAAACTCCCAATCAAAATCATACCCTTAAAAAGGAAAAAACTGCAAGCCAAGCAGCGCCTGCTAGGTGGGAAGCTGTGTAATATTTAAAGTCAGTTCTGATCATTTGCTCTAAAACAGGACAATATCCCCTCATCAGCCACATTACTTGATACTTCTACTAAAAAGACCAATTTGGATAAGCTTTAATTCTATGGTGGTTTATGCTGGTTAATCCTTGTTTGGTGCTGGTCTAGCTTGTGAAGCAGCATATTACTACTATGACTGGGTGATTTAATATTTGCAAGTATATGTGATATAGATACTTAAATATATATATATATATATATATATATATATACACACACAGTATATAGGTACTTTACATCATGGTCATTGTATGTAGACAAGCTTAATGGCATTTAAAATAGGTTCAATTTTATTCCTGAAGTAGATTCATTGCGAGAATTAAATTTAAGTCAATGTTAGGAATTCCAGAAGGTATGAATTATATCTGAATCAAAGCTGCTTATTAAGGAATTGTGCTGTTGCTATTTACTGCAATAAAATGTTCACCTGGTAGACTATGAGACAAGCCAAAAATGGAAACTATAGGAATCTGTAGGATGGAAATGCCCTATAGATTTACAAGTAGCCAGTAAGAAACCACCCAGAAATTTCAAACAACCAAAACCTTAGCAACTACAAAGCATAGTGCTAAAACCCAAGACCATCCTTAACAGTGTGTGTGTGTTTGTGTGTGTGTGTGTTTGTGTGTGCAGTAGTGATTCTTTTATGCTTCTTATTGGATTTTCTAGTCTCTCAAAGCCGAGCGTTGAAGGGCCTGGCTCATATCCAGTCAATCAATTCAAAGTGGCAGAGACAAACCATCAACACACAATTAGATTCAGAATGCAATGAAAGTACCCACCCCACACACAAGTAATATTGACAACAGTGGACTAGTGCTATATACGGTATAAACATTATAGTCCAGAAGGGCTCAGTGAACTCACAGGTGCTTTCTGATAAATGCTTCCACACGCCCGGCCTCTAAAATAAGAGGAAGCGGGACTAATTTATTCCCTCTTTTTCTGTCGATCCCTGTTACCCTGGCTCTCTCCTTCACATATCCCATCAATACCAATCGACGTAGCACGTGTTTCTCCAGCAGAAACAGCAGGCTGAGGTAATGCTGGAGGACTTTAGGTTATGTTGTGCATTTTAGATTTCACACACAATAGCATTGAAGGTAAAAGTGTTTTACTCCTATAGAAACTCACCGTCAATGCCACAGTAATGTTTTCTTTAATACAATTGAATTAAGCATGTTTATTGAAACAAAAATAAATAAAAACTGAAATCCCACAGTGGATATATTTACAGCAAATTTCTTTTTTGTATTATATTATATATAAAATATATAACTTATATTTTTGTATTGAATATGCTTAAAACAAGCAATATTTAATAAAGAAGCAAACCTGTATATGTTATCAAGGCTTGTTTTCATAGAATTTATTTTAAGTTTGTTTTCTTACATTTTTAGCAGTATAAGTATATTTTTAAGTATAAACCTCACTTACAATGCATGGTACAGTATTAAACACCTGTGGAAAATGAAAAAGATCTGCTGGAATCTAAATGCCAATAGCCCTCATCCATGATTCAGCAAGACACATATATTGGTAACTCTATATAATCTCTTTATGAATCAAAGGACAAAATAGGGCAAATATTAAAAGACAGCCTGACCAATAGGGGTCATGTGGCATTGTGGCATAATATTGTGCCTTAAATCAAAATTCAAACCCAAGACATCTGTTTTCTTTTCAATTGTTTGAATCATATTTTTGTGAGTAAGAGACTCTGTAAGTTCAAACTGATATTTCATAAAGACAGAGCACAACCTCCTGAGAAAACTAATCAGAGATGCTCAAGTAGACCATATAGCCCAAACATATCAGTTGAACAACAGCAAGTTCTCCAAGACATCAATAATTGGGATTTTGAACCCACTTTGTGCATGAATTGCCAACAGTAATGGACAACAGCCAGGCTATAATAAACTCCTTCAACACTGATTGCAGCTGGTACTCAAATCTTACTATACAACATATTATTGTATGGGCTTCAGTTGCTATGGCAACAGCAAATTGGGAATTAATAAACAATAAACAAAGCTCCTCAACCCACAGGCCCTAATCTCCAGCAAGATGTGTTTCACACAGGCAAAATAAAGATAACTTTTTCATTTAGATGTGTAATCAAGCCAATGATATGGCCTTCAAACCTTCCAAACAGGGCCAAGAAAATAACTGGCACAGAAGACAGTGAGAAATTGAGCCGACATAGCTGCAATAATTACACCAAATAAATCTTTTAATTTTAATATACTCATAACATAATGTACAAATATTCAGAAAATCACTGGCAACAAATTATATGTGAGCTGGAAGGTGACTGAGACCTGCAGGAAAAGTCTTTCCTCTAAGGAAACAAACGATGGCCTAAATAATTTACTCAAAGCAGACCCTGAGATCTTAAAGGATTTATTCACTCAAAGTTTAACATTTTCTCCTCATTTACTCACTCTATACTCTTTACTCACAGGATTCTTCAGCAGAACAAAGGTGACTGTTATTGAAAAACTCTTGCACCCCTGGATCTTGTGTAAACAATATACTGGGTCAAAACATATCTTAAAAACACAATACAGATACAAACACTATATACATACAGATCTGCAATTTAATTAGATTACACTACTTCAAAATACATATGGCTACATATAAACACAACTGACCAAGTTAGATTTTTGTAGCACAACAATCTCAGACTTTGTCACAATGCAAGAGAGATACACCAATAAACTCAATATAATAAGTAATGAAACAATGTCTTTATACCGTATAGAGTTAATTAAGTTTAACATTTTACTAAGAGATTAACACAACTATTCAATTCAATTCTGCTTTGGTATGGTATCTCACAAACCCCTACAGCTTCATCACAAATCCCTACAGGTTTGTAAACCCACGCTCCAGGGGAATCTCTCTCTCTATTTCTACTACGTCTCTCTTAGAGGAAGTGGAGTGTTTTGGAGAATGTGTCATGTGCAGGGATACATAGTGCACTCTGAGAGCTACTCCGCTCCTCAGGGAACTCTAGCTGCAAAACACAAAACAAAAAGAGAAAAGCCATGGGCTGGGTAGAGAAAAGCCATTTGACTCTGGAACAGAGTGAAGCTGGGAGATTTGAATTAGAAGTCATGGATCTCGCAGAGTGACAGCTCGCAAGTTTACACCAGCACACGCCTGTGGTGTAATATTTTTTGACAGATATGTTTTCTGAAAGCAATTTCAATTTTTAAATTTGCACACATCGCCACAAATATTTTTGGAGGATGGAAAACAGCAGAGTCACTCAAACTTAAGATAAACTTTTGAGACTAGTATATAGCCCTTGACCTTGAGGGTTGATGCATATGAATTCACTGCTCCTGAGGGGAAACTGAAAAAATGTATGCGTGTTGACCTCTGAACACTTTAACATGTATTTTAACCTTTGTTTATTCACAGAGGATAATCATGAATTCGAGTGTTTACAAAACATGTGACACTTCTAAGGCGTTGCTACTGTATGTGATAGTAATTTTACACTGGCACAAGTTAAAAGAACATTTGGGTGTTTAAATGTGCCTTGATTCATCTTTCAGTGCACTGTAAATGCCTATTTACACCAAGAACAATAACTGTAAGATGACTGTAACGAGAACTATATTAGCCTTTATACCAACAACCAATATCTTTGTTTATTTTATGTTTGCATGCTGCATTTTTACAGTCACTAAGATGGATGTAGATGACCTGCTGCTTCTTGCAAAATAGTTTAAATGATCCCAATGGTATCGTTCCTCTGTAATGTTATTATTATAATTGTGGCCATTGTTTTCTTAAATTTAAAATGAATTTCCAGCTTTATATGTAATGCAATTGTCCTTGTTGTCAATGGGCCTTAAATATATTGGATGATTTTCAGCAATTTTTGTTCTACAAATGAGAAACGCCATAAACAGAAAAATAAAAACAAGAAAATCTCACCAACTTCTGACATCTCAGGCACAGATGTGACAAAGGGTCCGTCTGGGAATTTGGGGGCGTTGTCGTTAATATCCTGAACTTTGATAATGAACTCTGACTCTGGCTCCAGGGGCTTGTTGGTGTTGCGGTCGATGGCCTGGGCGTGGAGAACGTAATGCGACTTCTTTTCCCGGTCCAGACTCTTGGTGGCATGGATGTCTCCTGTTACCTCGTTGATTATGAAGATGCTTCCTGCACCCTCACCACTCAGGATATACCTGACGGAACCATCGCCTTTGTCTGAATTAGAATGAAGCTGAAATGAGAGACACAGACAAACATGATTATTGATATAAATCAGTACATTCATTCAATGATCAAGCCTCATTTAGCACATAATGTCCCTACAAACCCTTGAGCAACAAAGTCTTTATTTACCTTGTTAGCTCCATGCTGACATGAAAATTGAACGCTGTGTGTCATGTCTGTGCTGTTATTGGCACCAAACAGAATTGCATAAATGATTGGATTTTTACATTTTATGGAGTAAAAAATGTAGGTGGTGTTTGCCAGTACAACGTCTGCTATGTGCTATTACAGGTTTGTGTCTAACCCTGAATATGGGCAATAATAATAGTTTTGCTTGTAGTTTTGCAAACACCACTAATGTTTGCTAACTTGCACATTTATCAAACTGTTTTACCACCCCATCTATCTGCAATTGCCCAGCCTCAAACTCACACTATTGCTTGAGGCAGAAGTTGACATCCATTCTGAAAGCTCTAACAAACCATTCTTAAAGTGCCAAGGAGTCAAAGTGTTTATTCTATGTAGAAAGTAAAGCAACAGAGTCTCTCTGTACACAAAATACTCTATACACATTAATCTGGGATAGGAGAAAACATTTTAAAATTGAGAAATGTTCTTCACCTTTATGGAGCAGAAGGTTTGAAAGTTAAATATTATACTTGCATTTGACAAACAGAAAAACTGAGTTAAATGATCATCGACCGCGACACATTTTGATGGCCTACTGCAATACACAAAAAGAGAGAGAGAGTCAGAGAGAGAGAGAGTCAGAGAGAGAGAGAGAGAGAGATTTAATTGACAGAAGGGGATTACTCAGCTTTTCAGTCTCACTTAAATCTTAAGACAAATACAGGCTAAAGATGTATATAAAACATTGTATCTGTACAATAACTGTATCTGGGTGAACTTCACAAACACATGCCCTTGTCACACTTCAAAGGAATATAAAAATTAAATATTTTTTTATAAAACAAATTAAGCCTTTTTTGGTTACATTAAGATGTATTTTGCATTGTGACATTTCCCTGCCAAATTCTTATTAAATTTGGCAAGCAAAATACTGTAATTTAATGGTACAAATATTACTATAATATATAAATATTTAAAATATATATGTTGTCACTACCTTCTGCAATACCGTTTGAAAAATGTCACAATGCAAAAACTGTTAATGGTCCTAAAAGTAAACTATATTTTTCTCATTATTTCCTTTGATTTTTGAGGTGAAACATAAACTGGACATGTTCTTGACAGCTTTTGTGATATTCACTTACCCAAACCAACATTTGCAATCTGTGCTGTCAATACTTCAATAGTTTTGAAATCTCCCTGGAAACCTACACAAATGGTCAAACCTGCAAACAAACTGGCACATGGGGGGTGTTGGGGATTCCCTGGCTGACATATTACATGTGCTGCTTGATGCACAGCAAAACAATTACAAGAGAATTAAATGAAAATACTGTCATCCTCCAAGCAAGATATGACAACAATGAGAGAAAATATGGCACAATGAGAGCCCATGGGATACTGACGTGTCTCAGCTGGGCACACAAAACGCTGTCTGCTCATTGGCTGGTGTCTCAGGGCTCATTGGTTTTGTGATAAGGCACAACATTGACAAAACACTCAAAGCTCTGAAAGCCTAGTTCTCCTGAGCATTTTACCGTCACTATCCAATAAATGTCTGATTCTGATCCACTCAAGCTCAGTTTAAAGACTCAAACACAGAATGAAAGCAAATAGAAACATTTGAATACTTCTGGAATCACAAAGCACTTAAAGTAAATATTATATAAAAATATATCCTAATTACACATTACTGGTCTTGCTGGTTATAACTCTCTAGTACATGCTATTCTAAACAAAGTTTATAACTTTTCATAATATTATACTATTCCCTTAATTTTTTTTTTTTTTTGCTGATGTCATCTAGGATATTGTATACTGTTGGGTTAGTTAATAGCCAAATACAGTAGCAAATAAATACAGTTTTTTGGCATAAATAATTTATACCTTTTTCACCTGTTTTTAATCCTGTGATTAAAAAAAGTCTTATTTGAGTATTTCCCTTGAACCTTAAACGTAATCGTCAATGTGTATGATTGGCTAACTTTTCAGCCAATGAACAGCATAGCCAGGAACAGCACAACATTTGACTGGCATCTCACTGCTATCACAAACTTATCATGAGTGTAACAAGGCCTTCAAATTTGCTTGCTCTTACAAAATATTCTCTTCAGCCTGTTGCACGTTGACGTAGATTAATCCCAAACACAGATGTTGCTGTGAGAACGATGTGAAGTTAAAGTAGCTGTTGTTATCATGCTCTGCGACAGGTCGTGTGAAAATAAATTGACCGGGTGACATCACATTTATGCATTGGGCAGAGGCTTTTATGCAAAGCGACTTACACTACAGTCTGATCAAAGTATACAATTTATTAGTGTATAAATTGGAATTTGAACCCACAACCATTGCAAACACAGTGCTCTACCAATTACAGGAACACATCACATATGCTGCCATGTTGCATTCGTTTTTAATGCCAGTGGTACCAAGAAATGTTATATATCAAAATAACAAGGGAAATTTGATTTCCTTGTCATGACCTCTGTTAGGCCTTTATCTTGTATGGAACACCCACTTTCTGCTATGTATCTGGAAATACCCCTTATATATGATTAGCAATTTATATAAAAAAAAAAAATAGTAC
>JAZGTK010015954.1:2454-12959 GCA_036877625.1 Ambastaia sidthimunki
GAATGGCTCCTGACGTGAGGATGTACCGGGCGCCGTGGTTTACCTCGAGGTTTGGGAGCTGGTCGATCTGGATGAGATCTGTGGAACTCAGTGATGAGTGACGGGTCCAGGATATCATCCGCAGGGACCCAGGATCTTTCCCCAGTCAACCAGGTATTGCAGGCATCCACCC
Organism: Ambastaia sidthimunki; assembly: GCA_036877625.1. Classification (NCBI taxonomy): domain Eukaryota; kingdom Metazoa; phylum Chordata; class Actinopteri; order Cypriniformes; family Botiidae; genus Ambastaia; species Ambastaia sidthimunki. The sequence continues at coordinate 2,627 of JAZGTK010015954.1, forward strand.
TGGCGTCGAGAGTTCAGGATGGAGCTGACCCGGTACGCCTCCTCACCGTCCACGATAATGGGAGGGGGACCCTGAGCACCGGCCTCGTCTAGGACCTCCACTCCTCTCGGATCACCAGCGGGCTTGAGCAGGAAGACATGAAGGGTGGGTGAGATACGGTACTGAGCAGGTAAGTTTAATCTGAATGACACAGGTGTGATTTGTCTGATAATTCTAAATGGACCCACGTACCTTTTTGCAGGTTTTTGCAGGTTAGCCGGAGACAAAGGTCCCGGGTGGATAGCCAGACCCACTGTCCTGGAACGTACGGGGGATTAAGCCTGTGATGATGATTGGCCTGGGTAGTGGTGCGTTGAACGGCTCTTTGGAGATGGACGTGAGCTGCATTCCAAGTCTCCTCACTGCGTTGCATCCAGGAGTTGACTGCGGGGAGTTCGGAGGGTTTGCCAGGCCAGGGGAAGAGAGGTGGTTGAAATCCTAGAATGCATTGAAGGCTTGAGGGCTTACGTAGAGAATTCTGGGCATACTCAGCCCACATCAGAAACCTACTCCAGTCAGACTGGTTGTTGTGGCAGTAAATGCGGAGGAAACGGGTGAGTTCTCTCTACCTGGTCGTTGGACTGAGGATGGTAACCTGACGTGAGACTGACATTGATGCCTAGGAGTTTACAAACAGAGGACCACACCTGGGAGGTAAATTGTGGGTCACGATCAGAGACTATGTCTTCAGGAAGACCATAGTAACAAAAAACTACATTACACAGAGCTTCTGCAGTTTCTAGGGCAGTTGGGAGTTTGGGCAAAGGGATGAGACGACACGCCTTGGAGAATCGGTCAATGACGGTAAGTATGGTGGTATGGCCCTGGAAAGGGCCATACCACTTTATTAACTTTATTAAATCTGACTTTATTAAATCTGTAATAAAGTCTATTGCGATGTGTGACCATGGATGTTAAGGGACAGGAAGAGGGTGGAGCAAACCAGCAGGAGACTGATGGGGTACCTTAGAGATGTTACAACTAGCACAGTCCCTGATAAAACGTATATAAACGGTAATGCCAGGGTGACCAAAGCTGGGAGTGGAGTGAACCAGAGCGAGCACCCGTGGACGAAGAGTGAGGGGGACATACATACGATCCTGAGGGCAGTTTTGAGCTGCAGGATCTTGGTGTTGAGCTTCATTGATTTCGGTCATTATGTCCCACTGCACAGGAGCAATTATGATAGATGAAGGTAAGATGTTGTCATTTTGAGGGTTGGATCGTTCAGACTCGTTCAAGCGGAAGAGAGCACCAGCTTTAGTATTCTGGGAGCCGGGCCGGTAGGTTACCTTGAAATTGAAACTGTGAAAAAGAGTGCCCAACAAGCCTGGCAGGTGATTGAGACATTTTGCAGACTGTAGGTACTCCAGATTACGATGAACGGTGAGTATGGTGAATGGATGTTTTGCCCCCTCCAGCCAATGTCGCCATTCCTCAAAGTCCGCCTTCATTGCCAGAAGTTCACGATTGCCTACATCATAATTTGCTCGGCTGGACTGAGTTTGTGGAAGAAGAAGGCACAGGGGAACATTTTAGGAGGACTCCCATAATGCTGGGATAATATCGCTCCTATACCGGTACTGGAAGCATCCAACTCTACAATTAATTCTTTCTCTGGGTCAGGGTGGTGGAGAATGGGAGCAGAAGTGAAGCGACGCTTTAAATCTTGGAAAGCCTCTGAGGCTGACGGGCTCCAGGAAAGGCAGTGGCTTCCCTTTCTTACCATGGAAGTAAGGGGCGCGGACACAGAGCTGAAATGGCATATGAAACATCTGTAAAAATTGGCAAAGCCTAAAAAACGCTGCAATTTCTTGAAGGTATTGGGTTGGGGCCAGTTTAACACAGCAGTGACCTTTTTTATCATCCATAGCCACCCCCTCAGGGCTGATGACGTATCCTAGGAAGGAGACCTTAGACTGGTGGAAATCGCATTTCTTCCTCTTGGCATAGAGTTGGTGCTTGGTAAGTCTCTGAAGTACTGCTCTCACATGTTTAACATGGTCCTCGTAGTTGTCCGAATAGATCAGAATGTCGTTGATGTAAACGATGACAAAACGTTTGATCATGTCCCTGAGTACCTCATTGATAAATGCTTGAAAGCAGGAAGGGCTGTTGGCCAGGCCAAAGGGCATCACCGGGTATTCATAATGTCCAGAAGTGGTGGAAAAGGTGGTCTTCCATTCGTCACCCTCCCTGATCCTGATGAGATTATAAGCATTGCGGAGGTCGAGTTTGGTGAAGAATTGGGCAGAGCGAAATTGTTCAAGAGCTGAAGGGACAAGAGGAAGTGGGTACCTGTATTTGACAGTAATTTCATTTAGTCCACAGTAATCGATGCAAGGACGGAGACCACCATCTTTCTTTTTGACAAAGAAGCCAGCGGACGCTGGGGATGTAGAAGGTCGAATAAACCCCTTATTCAACTCCTCTTGAATATATTCCTTCATGGCTTCGGATTCAGGTTGAGAGAGGGGAAATATTCGACCCCTGGGGGGTAGTGCTCCAGGTAGGAGGTCTATGGTGCAGTCAACTCCGGGGCGATGAGGGGGTAATTCTGTAGCCCTGGTTTTACTCAATGCCAGGTGAAGATCGTGATACTTCAGGGGCAGATCGACCTCTGGCGATCGTTCCTGTGGCTCTGTCAGACGAGGTTTTACTGCCCTTGGGGAGAGGCAATGTTTGTAGCAGTATGGGGACCATTGAGTGATTTGACGTTGAGCCCAGGAAATGGTGGGACTGTGAAGATCCAGCCACAGAAATCCAAGGATGGGTGTCAGGGGTGCATGGAAAATGAAGAAACGGATGGGCTCCTCATGGAGCGTGCCAACACGAAGGGTGATATCAGAGGTGATGTGGGTAACTTGTCCTGAACCAAGAGGCCTTCCGTCTAGGGCTGCCACTGCCACATGGGATGCACAAGAGATCAGAGGTAAGTTGTGAGTACTGGCAAAGTCAGCGTCAATGAAATTGCCAGCCCCTCCAGAGTCAATGAGAGCGGTCGTGGTAACACTCCTATTGTTAACTGGGATCTCGAAACTAGTAAGTGACTTCTTAGGAGTACTCACCGAGGCGGTCTTTTGGGTGGGGCGAGATGGGCAGGAGTTGCGCATATGGCCAGCCAGTCCACAGTAGAGGCACAAATTGCCCTTAAGCCTTCTTTCTCTCTCCTCCAGGGTCAGATGAGCAAAGCCAACCTGCATAGGTTCAGTGTCTGATTCGTGAGGGAGAACTGCCAGTGGAGTAGCTGATGTGCATGAGGGCTTTCTGGATCGCATAAGGTTGTCCAGGCGAATGGAGAGTTTGATGAACTGGTCCAGGGTTCTGCCCTCATCTCGGCATGCCAGCTCAGCTTGTTGATTCTGGGTAAGTCCCCTTCGGTAATGTAGCTTGAGGGGTTCATCGTTCCAACCAGTCTGAGCAGCTACAGTGCGGAAGGCGAGAACGTAATCCGCCGCCGAGCTTCTCCCCTGACGAAGCGCTGTCAACTGCTCTCCTGCTTCCCTGCCGTCCGCTGAGTGCTGGAAGACCTCCTTGAAGTGTTGGAGGAAAGCCGCAAAGGATGGAAAGGTAGGCTGATCTGTACTCCACACCACCGTGGCCCAGTCTAGCACTCGGCCGGTTAGCAGGGAGCAGACAAATGCAATTCGGCTGTTCTCAGTAGGATACAGTGCGGGTTGCTGATAAACAAATAATGAACATTGGAGCAAAAAATTTGGCTGGTGAGCCATCAAACTTCTCCGGGAAGGCGAGGGCTGGCGGTGGAAGCGTCAGGGAAAGCAGGCGGAGGCGAAGATACCCGAGGAGGCAAGCTTGCTGCACCTGGGCCATGGAGGGTTTGTAGCGTCCTAACGAGCACCTCTGTGAGCGATGTGAGCCGGTTAAGCTGCTGCTGGTGTGCTGCCAGCACGGAAGCCTGGGCAGAAAGCTCCGAGCTCAAATGGAGAACCGTCACTGGATCAGACGGTGGTGAAGTTTTCTGTAATGACGAATCAGAAAGCAGTTGATCCATTAGCGACTCTTTTATTCACAGTGAGAGTAAACAGACAGGCAATGGTAAGTAACAGCAAACAGGAACAGTGCAGGCAAGGCAAAGGGGTAAACAATGTCCAGGCAATGGGTCGGGGCAGGCGGCAAACAGCCTGGTTTAATATCATTTATATGTATACAAATGTTTTTGGCCAAATTAAGCTGTAAAATATTATGTTTATACATTTAAATAAAATGGATTTTTAAAGATATCAACAAAAACACAATTTTCTCAGGGTTTCAATTTTAAAAAGAGGGTAGACGACCATAATTCAAATGGGTATATCTGGGATTTGGCTAGGATATTTTAAAGCTTATGGTCTCCTCTTTCCATTAATACCAAAATCTCAATTTTTAAATTTGCCACATCCGACTCATTTTGCTAGATCGGGTCACAAATAATGATTCTGGCATCTTTCTCATGTCATTTGCCACACAGTCTATTATGGTTTCAAATTTCAGGTGAAAAGTGCCATTTTGATCCGTCTCTACAAATTAGTCAATTAATCAGTAACTATTTATGAATGGCATTTAATATTTTGGCTTTCATCACTAGTTATGTTGGTCTTGGTTCTGTAAAAATATTAATTTGATGATGACCCTATTATCTCCTATTATCCTCTTTCATTATACATATTTCAATTCAATTTTATTTACATAGCACTTTTAACAATGTTGTTTCAAAGCAGCTTCATGTTTAAAGAAAATAAAACACAGAAAATGGAAACATTATCAAACATATACAACAAATAATACAGAATACATGGTATTATTGTTCAAATTGTTATTGTTCATTGTAAGATGTATATTAATAAAACTAATATAGAGTGGACTAACTACAACACATTTGGGCCATGTGAATAAATGGACGTTTATTAAAAATACCTGTCATTTTATGTGAAGGCTCGTACCTTTCTTAGTGGTCTATGAGACTGTAATATATTCAGACTGCCTACTAAAACAGTATGTACTTTTGAGACTATGCAGCATTTAGTCAATTAGATGACAGGTATCATATTAAGCAAGATATACTGTTCCAGCAGAAAACATTTATATATTGACCTAGAGAGTCCAGAGAATTGTACTGCATTGGTTTTATTGAAAATGAGTGAAAAACCCAGGACTAGTTCGCAAAAGTAGGTTTTTCAAATAACCTCAAATATTTGAAGACTGGTTTGATTGAGAGCAGTCCCAGTCAGCAAATTTCCTTTGGCCCGGATCTGGCCCAAATCTACAGATAATGTTGTAACGATACGCGGACACAGGGGTGAAGTGTAATGATGATAGGTTTATTGGAATGAACAGGTACGTAGACAGAAACAATGAAACAGGTGAGTGAAGGGAACTTTGAATGATGATGGGTCCGGAACTTGGGAAAAACTGAGCTTTCTTTGTTTTTCATTTCCCTAGTATGGCGTGGGTTGACGGAGAGAGTTTTGGATCCTGGTATGGCGAGGGACAACAGGAAGCGGACAAAACCAGGATATTGCACAGAGGCACACCTCAGCAGATCAGGACATCCACTAGGAAACACAGGTAAGGAGTACAGGTTAGTTTAAGGTCAAATGATCAGCATAAGATACCGGTACGAGTCCGCTTCTTATGAATGAGACCAAACCAAACCAGTGCCATAACTTTGCCTATCATGAGCCAAGTAATACATTTTTATGTGGCCCAGATATGGGCCCTGTATTTCATTTTAGTAAGGCGTTCTGTTAAGACCTTACTGCCTTAATGTGGCCCACATGCGGTTGATGGTATATGTAAAAGTCGTATTAACAAGAGAGTAAAACACCTGCTCAACTACAAAAATGTTAATAAATTAATTTGCTCATGTCAATGCAGGGGAAATGCACTTAACAGCTATTTAGTATCTAGTTAGAAAAGTTCTTATAAATATACAACAAACATATACTTAACATTAAAACAAAAAATATGAAACGGGCAGATTTGAGTTGGAATCACTTTAAGAATATACAAGAGACATACATTTAAAATTCAAACCAAAAATTATTAAATGTACAAATTTGACTTGGAATCAGTTTTAAGGAATATAAAATAAACATATTTAACATTCAAACAAAACAACAATGTAACAATCGGTCGTAGACACAGGGATCCATTCGCAGCTTTTATTTAGAATAGTCGTACAGGCACAGATCAAAACCAGAAACAGGAACAATGGAGGCAGGGCAGATCAGAAACAGTAAACAGGCAAGGGTCGAGGCAGGCAGCAGACAAGAGAGTAATCCAAAAGGCAGTCCAGGTAAACACAAGAATCAACACAAGAATCAACACAAGAATCAACACAAGAATCAACACAAGAATCAACACAAGGGGAACCGCTCAGAATGTTTGCTGGGCAAAACAAGACTTCGCAACCAACAGAAGAGTGAACACAGTTTAAATAGAGTACTTGATGAGCAAACGGGAAACAGGTGAGTGATGAAGGGGAGTGGTCAGCCCCAGGTATGGTGGCTGCTGGGAAATGTAGTCCAAGTGACAGTTCAGGTGACAGTTCCCACTAAAGGCAGAAGGGGGCAGTGTAGGAACCGCAACGTAACGAACTAAAATTGACTAATTTGAGCTGGAATCAGTTACTAAGAATATACAACAAACATACATTTAACATTAAAACAAAAACAACAAAAAGTGACCAATTTGAGTTGGAGTATATAGAATATACAACAGACATGTTTAACGTTCACACAAACAATTATGAAAATGTCAAATTTGAGTTGGAATCAATTTTTAAGAATATACAACAGATATACATTTAATACTAAAAAAAAGAAAATAAATGGACAAATTTGAGTTGAAATCAGTTTTTAAGAATCTACAACAGATATGCATTTCACACTCAAATAAATAAATAAATAAATGGACAAATTTGAGTTGGAATCAATTTTTAAGAATCTACAACAGATATGCATTTTACACTCAAATAAATAAATAAATAGACAAATTTGAATTAAGAATATACAACTGATATGCATTTAACATTCAAATAAATAAATAAATGGACAAATTTGAGTTGGAATCAATTTTTAAGAATCTACAACAGATATGCATTTCACACTCAAATAAATAAATAAATAAATAGACAAATTTGAATTAAGAATCTACAACAGATATGCATTTCATACTCAAATAAATAAATAAATAGACAAATTTGAATTAAGAATATACAACAGATATGCATTTCACACTCAAATAAATAAATAAATACACAAATTTGATTTAAGAATATACAACAGATATGCATTTAACATTCAAATAAATAAATAAATGGACAAATTTGAGTGGGAATCAATTTTTAGGAATATACAACAGATATGCATTTAACATTCAAATAAAAAATTATCAAATGTACAAATTTGACTTGGAATCAGTTTTTAAGAATATAAAATAAACATATTTAACATTCAAACAAAACAACAAAAATTGACAAATTTGAGTTGGAATCAGTTACTAAGAATATACAACAAACACATACATTTAACATTCAAACCAAAAATTATTAAATGTACAAATTTGACTTGAATCGGTCTTTAAGAATATACAACAGACATACATTTAACATTCAAACGAAAACAACAAAAAGTGACCAATTTGATTTGGAGTCAGTTGTTAAGAATATACAACAGACATATGTTTAACGTTCACACAAATAATTATAAAAAAGGCAAATTTGAGTTGGAATCAATTTTTAAGAATATATGCATTTAACATTCAAATAAATAAATAAATGGACAAATTTGAGTTGGAATCAGTTTTTAAGAAAAAAAAAACATTAAACTTGAGTGTGTTGCTTAAAAGTGTGTTCCTGTTAGTAGTGCTGCAAACTGTCTAACTGGGGTCAGCAATGTACTGTTGTTTATTTATTCTCTCTTTCCTCCCACCACCTCAATCTCCAGACAGATGCAGCCACTTATAAAGTTAGTAAATAAAGTTAATTTCAATGTCTTTATCTGAAGCCCTCCCAGTGAGGGGATTCTGCCTGACAGCACCTGCAGTGAAGAGAAATGTAAATAATGTTATCAGCAGTACAACCTGAAAGGCAGAGCTGCAGGATTACACTAAACATCAAAATGCTCAACAGTGTGGGATAACCAAATACATGTCATCTGAATTATATCATCAAGTTGCATTTTCAAATACATTTTCAGACTACAGTTGTTTTTTACTGATTACATATTATTTACACAATGGCAACAAATTATTCATGATTCTCCATGATTCCTTTTCATCTTTAAAGTTTTCTTTCCTGCTGCTAATATAAAGTCTTGCAGAGTTTTTTGAACATTCACACAAACACTAGTATGTTAATCAACTTCACTTTAAGGGAATTTAACATGAATTAAGATGTAATATTTAATTTCATTTAGGCATGGTGGTGAGTAACTGAGAGAGAATTTTCAGTTTACCTTTAAAAGTACAGCATTGTTGATTATATGGCTATTAAAATGTCTATTGGTTAACAATAAAAGGGTTATAATCTCTCAAACTAAACTAAAATCAAACCAAAAATTATTCAGACACCAGATATAATTTTTTTACTAGTGTGTGCAGGACATTATAGTTCATTTATGTAACTGAAGATAGTAAAATAATGTAATAATTTAAATAATAGCCAAAAGATCTTCATACAGTGGACCACCAGTAAAATTGATACAAATTGGGACCAGAAATTATTCAGACACTTTGCCCTGACCATGTTTTGCTTAAGTGTTTATTTTTTAATTGCATTTTACACCCCAGACTGAGCAAAATTAAGCATTGTTTGGTAATTGGTTGAGCTAAATTCGTATTATCTAAGTGTGTACTTTTAACTATTTAACAGTTGACAGCTATTAAACCCAATTCATTTGTGAATGAGTCTAACAGAAGGTTGGCATTATCAAGATGAATTTGTTCTGATTGTTTAATTTAGAGTTTTTGTCATTATATATATATATACAGTCAAGCCTGAAATTATTCATACCCCTGACAAATTCTGACTTAAAATTACTTTTATTCAACCAGCAAGTTTTTTATTTTTTTTTACCAGAAATGACACAGGCTTCTCCCAAAAGATAATAAGACGATATACAAGAGGCATCATTGTGGAAAAAACTATTTCTCAGCTTGTATTTACATTTGAACAAAAAGTGTCATGTCCAAAATTATTCATACCCTTTGCAAACTGTCACAGTCTATGGAAACATCCATAGTTCTATACTATTCCAAATAATCCAAGCTGTTCTAAAGCATCCTAATTACCCTGATTAATTGGGAACAGCTTTAATCAACTCAACAGGTGAAAAACAGAAGCTCTCTGCTGTTCTGCACTGTGAAAAATCTCAGAGGACGTGGTCGGAAGTAACAAAAGTGACACCTGTGCTGGCCAGGAGGATAGTGAGATAGGTAAAAAAGAATCCAAGGATCACCACCAAGGCCATCCTGATGAATCTGGGCTCTGCTGGTGGGAACATCTCAAGGCAGACAGTCCAGTGGACACTGCACACCGCTGGGTTCCATGAACGCAGACCAAGGAGGACACCACTTCTCCAGATAAGGCACACAAAAGCCCGCTTGGCCTTTGCAAATGCTCATCTGGACAAAGAAGACTTCTGGTCTTCTGTTTTATGGTCAGATGAAAAAAAATTCAATTGTTTGGCCACAATGATGTAGCCTTCATTTGGCGTAAAAAGGTGAAGCCTTCAACCCTAAGAACACCATCCCCACTGTCAAACATGGTGGTGGGAACCTAATGTTTTGGGGGTGTTTTTCAGCCGGTGGACCAGGGAACCTAATCACAGTAAACAGCACAATGAAAAAGGGGCAATACATCAAAATTCTCAACAACATCAGGCAGTCTGCTGAGAAACTTGGCCTTGGGCACCAGTGGATATTTCAGCACAACAACGACCCAAAACACACAGCAAAAAAAATGGTCAGCAGACAAGAGTCAGAGTCCTGACTTAGCCAGAGTCCTCACTTAAATCCAATTGAGAATCTGTGGAGAGAGCTAAAGATCAGGGTGATGGCAAGGAGACCCTCCAACCTGAAAGAGTTGGAGCTCATCGCTAAAGATGAATGGGCAGATATACTAGTGGAGACTTGCAAAAAGCTGGTCGGCAATTATAGGAAGCGTTTGATTGCTGTAATAGCCAATAAAGGCTTTTCTATTGATTATTGAGAGGGGTATGTATAATTTTGTACATGCCACATTTTGTTCAAATGTAAATAAAAGATGAGTAATCATTTTTTCCACAATTATGCC
>JAZGTK010015955.1:0-12959 GCA_036877625.1 Ambastaia sidthimunki
TTTGGTTGTAGAAACGTTGAGCTCTGAGACTCACAGAATCACTGAAGCGGGAAATGAAGTGTTTGATCAAACGTAACTCAACTGAATATCACAGATCTGGATGATATGAGCAGCTTCCTGTTTCAGTTTGAACACGCTGATAACAGACTGATTTGAAACAGTATTAACATCACAGCTGTGCTTGATGTCAGAGCAGGTAGAAATCTGCGCTTTTACACTTTTGAAGACCAGATGTATGAAGTTTCTCACCGGGTGCTGAATGGTTTATTTAAAGTTTATAATAAAAATACATTCACACATTTGGCAGGTTTTTTTTGTTTCACAATCTCTCATTTAAACAGCAGACCAGAGCAAACAGTAGTAATGATTTATTAACCCAAGTTATCAACAAATGCCCCCCCACGACTGATGGTCTCCTGTAAGTAACTCAATTATCATGCAATTAGTTTCTGATCATTAGCATTCAGTGTTCAAAGACAACAGAGTAACTGAGACTTTAGCATTTAAAAGGGTTTTTTCTTCATGGGAAACTGGCAGTGGCACAATGAGTGACATGTTACTGATAAACCAAATGAGAATTAAGATACATTGTGTTGTTTAAATAGAGTGAACAGAAACTAAAAGTTTTCAATTGTCTGTCATATCTGTAATGTAACAGCATTTACTGAACTGTAAAGGTTCTAACGTTTACATACAAGTTTTTTTTTAGATGTTGTGACACCTGACCAAGATTTCACTTGGCCATAATTTAACTTTGTGTTTGGGATTTTTTTGGTACTTTTTATATACACCCCACACAGAGGTGTTTCCCATGACTGTAATACACTGAACATCCCATAATACAACATTACACTGTCTGCTCACCTGATACTTTAATTCTGTAAGGAAGTGATTGTGTGTGTGTGAGTGTGAGTGTGAGTGTGAGTGTGTGTGTGTGTGTGTGTGTGTGTGTGTGTCTGGTGGGGAGGTGGGAGGAGTAGATTCATCTTAACACTTTATAAAGTGTTGTCTGTCAGTCAGTGGCCCTGTGCGCGTGTTGGGTTTGTAGTTTGTCTCTTCTGGATGTTTACTGCTACAGTAGAAGGTTAGAGTTGGTCTGTACACCCTGGTTCTTGACTCGGTTCCTGTAAGGTCACAATGGTGAGGTTTGGACGTCTGTCCTCGTGGCACAGTTGGGACCTTCTCCATATTGTTCCAGAAAGTCTTCCTGATGCAGAATCCCTTCAGAACCCTCCAGAGAAGTGTAAGGTAAGACTGAATTTGGGTTCTGCTTTGGGTTCTTTAGGGTTCCTGACCTTTGTAATGGTCAGCATCTCATCTTTAGATAAAAGCAGTCAGACATGATGCACGTTTACTGTAATCGGCTGGTTCCTCAGAGCTCATGATCTCTGTGATGCTGTGACTCAGAGAGTTTTTGCTTCAGTAAATAGCGCATTAATGATTAAACGCTGAGCTAGCATCACCTTTGATTAGTCATCTCATACGATTAGCATTTACAGTGTTTCTCTTGTTCAACAAACACGTGTTGAGGTGGAAGATGTTATGTGTCCATGTGTAATGGAGACTGAATGTGCATGCAATGGAAAGCTGTTAGCTGCTGACACAGGTTTGAGGTCTTCACGGATAGATTTATCTCATCAGGTGATAAGAGGCTCTATCGTATTGGTCACTGGTTTTGATCACTGATTAATCGTCTGTTCTGAGGCATCAGTGGCTCTTTGTTTGGCTCCGGGTTTGACAAACTGTGTGTGTTGTTAGCTCTGAGAATAATTCTGTGTTGACATTTGAAGACAGGCTAAGAACTGTGTTTGTTTGTGAGTGTTTTGCTTTTTATCTCATCAGTATTTCATCAAAAACCATTTTTATCTTTATTGTAACAGAGTCACTCGAGAGTTGTGCACCATAATAAAGTGTTTAATTCATTTTGTAAGTTTTGTTTTTCACTCATAGATGTCACAGTTAGACACTGAGGCTTGAGAATTGCTCTGGTTAGCAGTTCTGACCGGAAAGCGGTTGAGGTCTTAAACTGAGTGCAGATCAGTAGTGAAATGTTAATTTAAACACCCTCAACCTCCTGCTAAACTTTTTTGCATAAAATGACAAAGGAAATGTGAATGTTTTGAGCAAGAAAACAATAGTAAATACATCAGTTCATGTTAAATAGTTCTGCAGAGAGTTGACAGACATTCCAGTATAGTTGGAGGGTGTGAATATTAATGGTTGTACATTGCTTTAGTTCAATTTTATTTCCATGTGTTCTTTATTACTGTACAGATAATTTAATATATTTTATAATTATTATATATATATATATATAATGTGATGAATTCATTCCATCCATTTTCTTAAACTCATTTCATTTTCTTAGTCAGTTTCACCAGCTTAAAATAATGAACATAATTATCTGCGTGCAACATAAATTATGGAACTTAAAACTATTATTATTTTGTTATTATTATACTTTGCATATCACAGTGTATGTGAAGTGTTTAACTGTAATGTTTGAAAGTTAGTGAGCTGTCAGACAGAAATGTGCCTCAGCCCTGGATCTAAACGCTTGACACATTAACACGGCTGAAATAAAGAGAGTTCACTCAGTCATACGTCATTAACCTGTTTCTTCATTGTAAAAACATCGTTGATGTCTCAGCCACAGCGTGTCAAGATCAATTGCAGATACACACCAAAGATCGGAAAGTGTAGATGTGTTGTGGCACGTTATTGTCCGGGATTCCCCAGAGTGTCATATTCCGGAGGTCATTTTCCAGAGACTCCATCTCTGACTGCTTCCAGCTGCTGACTGTCAGTGTGATGTGATGAGGAAACTGAAGCTTTCAGCATCGTTTAAAAGAAAAAGAAGCTGAAATAGTGCTTAGTTGAGTTTTGTGGATGAGGTCTCTCTCTCTCTGTCTCTCTCTCCCTCTGTCTCTCTCTCCCCCTTATTAGAATTGTGATATCAGCACAATTCTCATATGTGCTGATATCCTCTTATTTTAAACTCTCTCTCTCTCTCTCTCTCGCACAGGTTCAAACCCGTCGCCGGAAAAACATCACAGAATTTCTGGGTGATGCAAGCATCCCGTCTCCAGACACTCTGGCCCTGCTCGGGGGGTCTCTTCCGAGCTTGGCTCCAGGAGGGTCTCTGTCTGGCGGGTGTCCTGGAGCGGACAACTGGAAGAACCGTGCCACCAGTCGCTTCAGTGTGTTCTTCGGTGCAGGTTCAGGAAAGGTAAACCCCCTCCCCCCCGGACCCCCCACCCCGACCCTTCAGCCGCTACGCTGTGACATCAGGAAGTTCAGGGACAACAGGACGTGTCTGCACAGCTTCCTGTGGTCTGATTTCCTGTAAAACCTGAAGATGATCAGATGAGAAACTGAAACTCAGACACAGAGATGATTCACTGTCACTTCATATAATGGATATTGTGTAATTACCTCTGTTGGGGTTTGGAAATTTTCACCCTGTAAAGTTCAAAGATCCCAAAAGAAGTTTTTTTTCCCGGTTTTTTTTCTCTATAAAACTTCCCCCTCAGATAATTTTCTGTCTGTCACACCAGATGTGAGACAAACAGAAACTGTAGCTGTCACACACCTGTCATTTCAGACTGAAGCAATGAAGTGTGAGGCTGCTTAAAGTCTTGAAGGGTAGCTGATAAAGTCTTTTTCTCTGTGTGTGTGTTTGTGTGTCAGGAGGTGGACCGTGTGGAGCTGCTTCACACTAAACTGCAGGCGTACACTCAGTTTGGTTTCAAGAGCTCCTGGGAGGAGGAAGAGGTGGAGCCAAACCTGACGCTGGAGGACAGCTGGAGTCAGCTGCTGGAGAACCCTGAGGTACACACACACACACACTCACACATACACACACACTCATAGACAGTGACTCATCTGTGATTGATTTTCTGTGTTTGCTAAGACGAGCATTAGTGTTACTGTTACTCATATTGTTCTGCTTTTTTTTGCACTATGAATAATTATTGAATGTGTGTTTGATGATGTCAGAGTTTAGGTAGACGTGAGGTTCAGCAGCAGGAGGCCGTGTGGGAATTAATCCAGACAGAGGCGACATATATCAAGAAACTCAGAGTCATCACTGATGTGAGCGCGTCAATCTGCTTCTCAAATTGCCTTTTGGTTCTTCTGTTTCTCAGGCTGATTAAATCATTCATTTTTAATAATTCAGTTCCAATTTATTCCTCTCACGATTTTTACAATTGTGTTGCAAAGAAGAGAGGTAGAGTTTGGTCAAACCTGAGGATGTTTCTCAGCGTGGTCTTTCGGTGGTTCTGATGTCTGATTGTTTTGCTCTTCTGCAGCTCTTCCTGCGGGGTCTGCTGAACCTGCAGGACAACGGTCTGCTGTGTGAGGTGGATCCCGAGAGGCTCTTCAGCAACATCCACCACATTGTGTGTCTGCACATCTCGCTGTGGGTGCAGGTCTTGTTTCCAGCGCTGGAGAAAGCTCGCAGAACACGGAGTCTCATCCACCCCACCGACCTCCAGCAGGGCTTCAGTACGGTAATTAAACCAAAATTTACCAGGTTAATTAGTGTGAGAGCTTATCTTCTGGTGTTGTAGTTAACTGTAGTTTTGTGTGTGGGTAGTTTGCGTCCAGATTCCAGCCGTATATGTGGTACTGTATGGAGGAAGAGAGCTGTATGGAATACATGCGCTCACTGCTGAGAGAGAACGAACTCTTTAAGATCTACATCACGGTGAGAATTTCATCATCCAAAGTGACATGAAGACTTCTATGTAGAAAACTTTACCTGCAACAAATCTGTCTCATTTCCCTGCAGTGGGCGGAGACACATAAGCAGTGTAATCGTCTGAAGCTCATGGACATGTTGGCCAAACCTCACCAGAGACTCACTAAGTATCCTCTTCTCTTGAAGACCATTCTGAAGAAAACAGACGAGCAGACCAGCAGAGACGCGCTCAACCACATGGTGTGTGTTCCTGACACATCTGAACGTTCACTGTGACCTCAGAACAATGTCTGTCTGATGTTTCATCTGCTGTTCTCATCTGACGGCGTGTTTGTGGGTCTTCAGGTGTCGTGTGTGGAGACCTTCATCAACAGTGTGGACTCTCAGATGCATCAACGACAGGAGAAGCAGAAACTGGCGGCCATGTCAGCTCGAGTGGAGTCGTACGAGGTGGTGGAGGGAGCCAGCGAGGAGGTGGAGAGGGTGAGAAACACATGCAAAACCTTTCCAAACCAATTTTTTCCCAATAAAATATTCAAGAGCTTGGCATGACTAGAAATGCATTTTTGTTATAAAAACAAGGAATATCTTGATTTTTAGTTGTTTGGTTTATTTCAATGCTTAAAAAAGAAGTCATCTTGTGGCCCTTTGAAGTTTGTTGAGGCTTGAGTTCCTTATCGCTGTTTAAATCAGTTACGCATGATAAAAATATGAAAGATGACTTTTTTATGAAGTAAACTTCTGGTTAAATATAAACAACATATACTGTAGACACGTCACGTATCAGCTGATATGTGCAGTAGATAGTGAAATGAGATGTTCATGAAGATGTTTATAGTTGATGAAGTCTTTCCTGTCTCAGGCTCTGAAGGAGTTTCATCACATTGATCTGACAGCTCCTATGATCGGCACGGCACCAGAAGAGACCAGACAGCTGCACCTGGAGGGGGCACTGCGCATGAAAGAGGGCAAAGACAGCAGGGTCAGTTCACACCCCCCTCAATCTGTTTCTAAACACATTCATTCAAATGTTTCTGTCAGCAGCAAACACGGCTTGAATTATCATAGAATGCAGTTTGTATTCAAGTGTGGCTGTTTGTTGCAGTTCAGTCACATGCAAATGATTGTGTGTGTTGTGCGTAGATGGACGTTTACTGCTTCCTTTTCACTGATCTGCTGTTGATCACGAAACCAGCGAAGCGGCTGGAGAAAGTGAAGGTGGTCCGACAGCCCCTCCTCCTGCATAATGTTGTTTGTAAGGAGCTGAAAGACACAGGTCAGCTTAACCTCCTCCTTATTTGAATACTGCTCCATACTGCTGTATTAAACATCAACTGTGTTTTGATTGGCTGTTAATTTTGTGTCACGTTTGGCTTTTATTGAGGACAGAAACATTACTCTAGTCAGCACTGATTAATGTTTCAGTTTGTTGTTATTTCTGGTCCTGTCACAGGTTCATTTGTTCTGATCTACCTCAATGAGTTCAGGAGTGCAGTGGCTGCTTATTCATTCCAGGCCAACAGCGCCACCCAGGGGCGAAGCTGGACTAATGCAATCTGCAATGTCCAGGTAAAATCATATTGATCCTTTATCTGACAGCATGAGCCAATCAGAATGTTTGATCAGATCAGGAGGTGATCAGATGAAGATTCACTGATATTATTATACGTGTGTGTTGTAGAATCGACTGCAGCGTTTGCGCTCTGAGGAGACACGACGTCAGAAAGCGTCTCTGAAGAAGAGGCTGGAGGAAGATCATGAGGAAGATGAGGACAGCTGTGACTCCATCGCCAGCCTGCCTCACCTAAGACTCAAAGATCAGAGCAATAGGTACATTTTCCAAAACACCAAAATCATTACTGAGAGCTTTAATTACAATCTACAAAAATATTTAGTTTTTGTTCCTCTGTCTCAGCCAATCAGATAGCTCCACAGAAACCCTCTCAGTGATGGATATGGATGAGTCTGGATCAACTTTTAATCGTTCTGCTCTGCAGGCTGACCCTGGTGGACCTTCAGAACCTTCTGCTGGTCTGTGCTTTCTTCCTGGACAGCAACAACAGCAACAGGTTGTAGACTTTAAATCCCATCTGGACAGTCAGGTTGGATCAGACCTGGACCCACAATGCCATTCAATTTCCTTGGACAGCGCCTATGGCACCCTGTCCCCAGAGCCCATGGTGGAAACACAGAGCCGAGTGTCAGTCAGAGAAGATGATTTCAAGCAGGACAAGGTGAAGGTGACAGCAGACGAGGGAGATGATGATGAACAGGAGAATGTGGAAGAGGTCGAGGAAGAAGACGATAAAATCTCATTTGGTTCTCAAGACTCAGTTGCACAATCACTGAAACCCAGACGCCGACCACCTGTCCGGTGTCGTCTGCCCTTTTTACAGAGACTTGCGGTCAAATCCTGCTCGGAGGACAACCTGCTGTCCACGAGTCACCACAGTAACAGTAACCATGGTGTTTCCAGGGCAGCCACAGAGTGTACAGGAAGTCGACACATGTGGGAGCAAAGAGTGAAATGTTTAGAGTCTGTGCCACACAGTAGAAGCCTGTCAGAACTCAACGCTGATGAACCGGTCGAATCTTTACAGACAGAGAGAGAGACAGATGACAGTCACAAACTCAAGTGCAGTTTACACTCAGACATGCTTTTGGACACGATAAGAAAAGCCAAAATAGCCCAGGAGGCCGGTGGGTTCCCCTGCAGTGTGTCTGATGGGGAGCTGTCACCACCTAATGAGAGATTGGGCTGCATTAAAGAACTTCAACAGCATAAGAAACTCACACTGGCCCAGTTGTACAGGATTCGGACCACACTGGTGCTGAACGCCACACTCACCGCCTCGTAAGTATCACTTAGGTGTGTAAACAACATTTGAACATCGTTTATGCTAGTGTTGGGCTGAAGGAATAAACCACTCAAAATAATAATAATTTCTTTCACGTTTCTTGATGTTCTAAAGTTTGTTTTGCTCCTCAAACAAAGTTCTCAAACTTAAATAAGTGTCGTAGAGCCTTTTATGATAATTTTATGGTACAGTTTTAACAGTGTCTCTATTTTTCTATTGTTTGGGCACAAGAAAAAAGATGATCATATTTACAATGATATGAAAGTGATAAAATTAGAGAATTGTAATGTGTGAGCTGCTCTTTAGCATTTCATATTCCGGTTTCTCACTGTAGTTATTTTCTCTCCTCACAGAGAAGTGTAGCGACTTTCAGACACAAACCAGGTTCCAGGGATCTGAATTCAGCGGGACACAAACACACTCTAACCAATGAGCTGTCTGACATCTTCATTTCCTCTTCCTGCGTGATTCTTGTGTGTGGAGCTTTTCCACCGAAAACTGACGTGTAGCTTCACTTATTTTTTCATCTGTGGGAGGGACGGATCACAGACTCATTAACTCGTTGCACTTTGTAATACATATAAAAGTAACTTCAAAAGAGGTCAAAACTTTCAGTGCGACTCGTCAGGTGTCCAAAATAAAAAAACTTAAGAGTAATAATGAATATGGAAAAATGCCACACATGAATTCTTAAACTGTCTGCAATACCGTATTTAACTGTGTGTTTATGAATGAGAAAGACAGTGTATCTCAGGTGTGTGTGTGTATGTAAATGATGGATATTGGCCTGAACGTGAGCTGAACCAAACAAATCCCTCCATTTACATTCAGATATCTTGAGCAGTAAAGCATGAAAACCTCTTACATTGCACCAATGTTCATTTCTCTGCAATCACTCACAAACATTTTTTGTTTTTGCAAATGTGTATTATTTAGGTTATAGATGCATTAACTTGTTTATCTGCTAAAAGATCAGCTATGAAGTCTGAGATCAGTTTAGGACACATAATATCGTAATACCAGCAGAGGTTTAATTCATAAGGAAAAGACAGGAAGACAGGAAGTTGTCATGGCTGACATCACCCGTGTGGTTGTCATCAGTGCAGAAGAAGGTTTGTTTATGTGAGGTGCTGATCTCATGTCAGTATTCCAGTTGCCTGACACCAGATCAGCACTTACTAGCGCTAACACAACACACTGAATATTCGAGCGGGTTTGATTTATAAGTGAAAGCTCATGTTAGATTTACAATCTGCCCTCTGAAAGAATAACTGCCCAAGTAAATATATGTTTACTGAATAGGGTTCTTGTGTTTGTTATATTTATTTTGCTTGCATTGTTTTTATATAAAACATGGTCTATAATAGTAAATATTTCAGTTCACTGTGTTTTTGTTTTGTTGTCTTAATTTGTTCATTGTCATTTGTGAAGGTCATTTTGAAATCTGCTAAAAACCAAAACAACTTGTGAGGGAATGTTCCTTAAATGTCTTTCAGAATAAAAGACCGCTTTCAGAATTTAAAGAGTTTAATGAGAAATATAATGTGATAGTATTTTTGTAATAGTGCAGTTTCTTAATAAAACACTTCTACAGCCTATGAACAGTCAGAAAATTTGTGAAAGTAATTTCAGACCATTAGAGAGAGTCATTGAGTCAGAGCTGAACACATTGCTAAACTATATAATATATTTTACATATGTCCTTGTAATAAAAATAATCAAACGTGAGTTTAGCTTTTATTTTCTTATTATTAGTCATTGTACTATATTTACATACTTGCTTTTGTTACATCAGGAATTCCAACCGCACAGCAAGGTTGGAACGAACAGCATTCATAAAAACCCGTTTTATCTGTGTAATACTACAACTGACCAACAGATGGAGACAAACTAAATGGCTGGATTTTACAGAGCATGTATTACAGGCAGATTAGATCATACAGAGATGCAGTTAAAGACCAGAGATTTATCAAGACAGATGCTGCACTCGAGATTGTATTGCCATATAACAATTTAAACCATATATTCACATACACGTAGTATGTGAAGTATTAAATAATAATAATGTAATAAAAATAGAGCAGAGCAGATATTTTCAGTGTAATTTAGGAGATGTTTGGTTACGGCTGGATCTTCTCAGGAGGAAATGGATTTTGTCAGCAGCGAGTGGCAGCCTGTCTCACCTCACACAGCTTCTGAAGCAGGAGTCCTCTCTCACCAATAAGAAGGTAAGAAGATCTTCTTCATTATCACATCTGTATCTCTCATAAATGCAAATTATAAAACATAAATCATTGTAAATGTTGTTTAAACGTTAACTGCAATTTTGTGTTTGTCTGACAAACTGTTAAGTAATTCTTTCTCATTTGTTTTATCCAAACTATCTTCTGACTTTGGCTGTGACTCCACAAGGGGGTGAGTTGAATCTTCTGTGTGCCGGGTCAATATTAACAATCTGTGAGTCTGTTCTCCTCTTTACTGAGGATGTACATGACTTCAGAGATCTGGACCACTGACCTCCTGTAGCTTCTCATGAGCTTTCTGACTTTCTGTAGTTCCTGCTCTCAAAGCCTGATGGCACAGAGACCAAACAGAGAAGCTCAGCCCCAGTCATGCATTTCAAAGGCTTATTTTCAGTAGGATTATGAAAGATAGCTCTTCTGCCCCAAGCTCACATCTTTTCATTGCCCCTTGTGCGCTTAAGAGCTTTGAGCTGGTGTTTGTGCTCCCTGCCTGGGCCGAAGATCTCACACTGTCCTGCTCTGGACCACCTTCTAAGAACCTTTAAGCTCTTTGCCTTCCAAACACCGACAAGATACAAGAACAGCTATTGAAGTGCAGGAGAGACTTAGGGTCACCTCAAAGACTTCAACCACTTCAAGATAATCTGAAAGTAATAGAGCAGGCTGGGATTCAGTGAAGAACAATCACAGATGTGTCACCAGGAAAGTGGTAAGTCAGACTCCAGGTGTCTTTGATGCCCCTCCCTGAACCAGGAAAGCAATGACACAGGGCAGAGAAGCACCCTGGATAAGTACAAGATGACCGCATGTGTGTCCGACAGCTCAAGGTTCGAGTGCGAGAGGTTATCAGCTTCTTTCCCAGGCTTTTTGCCCTCCAGCACATGAGGACGCTCATTTGGTGTCCTGGATGTATCTAAACCTTTTCTGCTTCATCTATTGTTAAAGTCTTAAGTTTAATTAGTTAAGCTTTGCCTTTAGCCTCTCTTTAGTAACTAAAGTTACACATCAGCCGAGCCGGTAACCCGACACGACGAGTCTTATCTCTGGTTTGCTTTCACACGCTGGGTCTGCTTTAAGGAAAATTCCAACTGAACCTTTCGCCCGTAAATAATTAGTTACAATCTTAAACATTCAACATAAACATTCTTTCCTCTGAGCTCGAACAGAGACGATAAACGTTAAATCAAAAATCACCTGAGTCACATGATTGTTTCCTGTCAGCAACAAAAACAATTCAGAAGAGAAAATAATCAACAGTACAAAATCTACATTAATTCAAAATATGAGATTGAATGACACAATTGTTTATATGGTTTACATCAGATTAATGGTCAGAAAAGCTAAACAAATTAAATCACATACACAATGTATTTTTGCTATATTGTTGGACTGTTTTTTTAAAAGCAATGTAAAAATGTAAAAAACAGTGTGACTTTTGATGTGACTCTGGTTTTGGTTTTAATCCGTAGCATGTTAATATATACACACAAATAAAACAGTATTAGATGTTGTTGATAGTGTAAGATATAGTGATGAATTCACTTGTAATCTCTTTCTTTTCTCCATGTTTCCTCTGGATGTCACTTCCTTCTTTCACCAGTTTGTAAGTACATCATTTATTCATTGCTCCTCTCAACAGATCTGGTGAATACATGCCACACACCTCATACCAGCAGAAGTGCTGAGAGTTATTGAGAGTAAAGGGTTCCTCACCAGGCTGAGACAGGATTCTGAGGAACAAGAGTAGATGTTACATCCTGTGGAACATCATCCATCAGACCAAACCTTCTCAACCTGTCAGCCTGTCAGTCAAACGTATGTGGCAGCCAATCCATCTGAAAGTTCTGACAGACAAAACAGAAGATGAGTTGATGGAAGGGCCAGACTTCATCCATCACAATCTGTCCTGTGGGCACCTACAGGAGACACCTAAGTACAGAAGACATGCTGAAGAGCACAAGATAGCCGTGTTTACATGAACATGTTCATAAGAGAATCTGTGCTTAACAGTAAACACTATATAGCAACTATTTTAACTAGTTTTATAGCATGTGAAGCAGAATACATACAATAAGCATTCTGTGTTGTCACATGACCTCAGCACACCACATTGAAATTAGCAACAAAACAACATAAAAACAACATTCTGAACACATTTTTGTAATGAGACAGATTATTTATTGGAAATAATGTAGGGCAGTAATGAAAATCCACGTGCTATTATTGGTTAATATTTTAGCCATCGTGACAGGTGGCTACATTTTGATAGATATTATTTTCACAGAATAATTCACACTGAAGAATCACACAGTTTTGTCAGGAATGTAAAGGTGAAAGTTTTGTTGAGCTGAAGTTGATGTTGTTCTCTGGATCTGAGCGTCTGAAAGCGTCTGTGCATGTGTGTGTCTCAGTGTGTGTTCAGGCCTCCTGACAGGTCTGAGAGCTTCACCGCAGGGTCACACCAACATCATCAATCTTACTGCCTGTGACAGACCGCTGCTCCCTCTGTAGTGGGCACACTGGTTTGTTGTTTTGTAATTAGACCCCTATTAGATGGCAGGAAACCGTCCCCTACACACCTTCCGTGCACAGTCAGGGGCAGCCAATGGGAGTCCACGATCCACGTTACGAGTCCACGATCCATCGTGGGAGTCCACGATCCACGTGGAGTGTGAATGATGTATTATAAGATGAATCTGATTGTGTGCAAGCTCAACCTGGTCAAACAAGCTGGTTGAACGTCAGTATGAGGTTTCATTGACCATGTTGTCTGTTCAAACCAGTGTAGTCTGTATACTGTGTTTAAGAACACACTGTGAAGTTATTTCTTTATTTAGACATTTTTAAAAAAGCAGAAAGGCGGCATAACAAATGCAAATAAATTCTGAACTTTATTTGGTTTGGATTCAGTATCTGCACTGGGATTGTTATGCCGATGATGTATTTTGTTATAAGAGTAATGAATGTTACTATAAATAGTTTTTTGAGTATATTTTACAGTAGTAAGGTGTTGTTTTCTCTTACAGACTGGCCTGCACTGGGCTGCTAAACACGGTAAAGAAGACATGACCTCAGTACTGGAGGCGGGGCCGACATCAACACAAAAGCAGTGAGCACCCTATTCAGTGCACACTACTCATATAGAGTCATGAT
>JAZGTK010015956.1:0-12958 GCA_036877625.1 Ambastaia sidthimunki
TCTTTGTGTTCACCATTTTTTGGCTAAAAATAGAATGAGAACATTGTTAATTTTAATAAAATTCCTGCCTTGCTGCATTGAAATCCCATGCAAACATGTTTATTATTCAGCTTGTCAAGTTAAATTATATTTCAAGGTGTGAATACATGTTATTACTAAACTCCAAATAAAGGCTTTTAGGCTTTTAAAATGAACGTTGTCCATGTTTATTTAACCAACATTTGACATTCTGTCACAATTTTATCTCTTTTTTCAGAGTGTTTAAGAATGTTAATACTACTCTACTGGGCAACTGTCCAATCAGTTTTGTCCAGAATATCTAAACCATATAATTTAACTTTACTCTCACATGTGGAAAAACTGCTGTTAAAAAGGTGAAAAACAATAAAGACAAATAACTTTAAAGCTCAGGGAAGCAGAAAAACGTTTGCTCTGAATGGCCCCTGAAACCGTATTGTTTTACAATCCCCACTGACAGCTGTGATTTGAAGAGTACTGAAAGATTGCGACAGTGATAAAGAGGATGGGGTTTTGTTCTGATGAAGAGCAGAAGGTTGAGGTGATGGTCTTTTGTCAGTCCGTCTCAGGCTGAGTTGGACTCTTGGGTTTCCATTCTGTGTTTGAGCACAATATGGCAACAGGTCTGTGAGAAGATGAATTGCCATCTCCATTGTGGGTCTCTGTTTCTCTCCTAATGATCCCCAACTGTATCCGCATGGCAGCATTTTCCACATGCATGAGCCAGGTCTGTAGTTAACAAGTTGTGAAAAGATCAAAAGAAATGTTCAGGGATTTAACCTCTTTGTCTGAATGTGACCCCATGAGTTCTGCAATGAAATCAGTGGAAATGGTTCTTAGAAAGGACTGAGATTGATTCCCTATATCTTTAGGGCCCCTGTGACTGTCTGAGGACCTGATGAGGTGTGGGAAGCTTTACAGAAAAAAACTATTGTGCTAAACCCTGGATGCTGGGCTTTAAATACAAGTTAAAAATACCCTTTGCATTAGTTTCTAAAAGATTGTGTTTGATGCTTCAATAGCTATGATGCTGAAAACAGATCATTAGAGCATGTTCTAGAATACTTTTAGCTCTGTTTAGTCAATATAAGCAATTTTACTTGTTTTGGAACCTGTACCAGACTAAATTAGACACTGACCTATTCCAAAACCATGCTTTGTAAATACACACAATGTTATTAAAAGACTGTTGTAATAGAGACATTATGAGATAATCAGATGGAGGATAAAATACTTAGGTGCCAATTTTGCAGGTATTAGAACCAGACACTGGTCCTAGTGTGTACCTTTAACACATTTTAAATTCTTATTAATTTGGCAGACGCTTAAAGCAACTTACACTGTATTCAAGGTATACATTTTTTGACCAGTACTGGTATTTCTTGGGAATCGAACCCACAATCTTTGTGTTGCAAACACAATGCTCTACCAGCTGAGCTACAGGAACACCTGTTCAAATTCTTAACACAGAATTCTTAATCCCACTGCAGATTCTATCTGGAGCTGTCGGGAGACTCTCTGCAGGAATACAGCATTCTACTTCTGTCAGTGCCGGCCCTGACTGACATCTGTGTGATGGAATGGAAACACTAATGACATAAATGTGATTTCAACTATCCCTGTTAAGGCTGAGGTCAGCTAGACACATCTGACTGTCTTACACGATCAAACAGGGATGAGCCCTGGATAATACACATGACCCAGCTTGTCTGCTGAGGATTATGCCATGCTGAGCACATGTTTAGAGAGAACAATCTCTTTATCCTGACAGAAAGGATGCCAGAGCTGATACCAGCCTAGCAGAGCACCATAAATGTGACACTAAACACAGCATTAATTGCATTTAAGAGTAGTTTTATTTCTTCATTTTATAAAGACATATTGGTTCCATTTTATACTGACATTAGTTAATGTACTAAACCTGTGGTTCTCTTTCTAAAGAATTGTGCATTGTGTCATGGTGTTAGTGCTACGGTAAGCGCTTCCAAAAGTGTCTATGTCTGTGTGAAAGTGTGTGTGAATCACAGGCAATATACAAGGTCATGTGATGTGTGCCACAGAGATTTTAAAGGCTGCATTAAGTGTTATCATCTTATTTATCTTCAGAAAGCCCGTTTGTTTGTGTTTTGTGTGTCTCTTCAGTGACGTTGTAGTTTGGCTGTTAAGAAAATAGAATTAACAAAAAACAAAAAAGTGCATGTATTGTGTTGTTTGGGAGTGAAGCACGCTCCGGCGGGAAACTGTTTTCACAATAAAAGTCACAATTATACCATGTATTTGAGCCTTTTTTTTTGCAAATTTACCCAGTGTAATCCAATGTGCTTACCACCTCATTAAACATCTTAATTAGAGGAAAAATGATTATTGATGGTTTTGACTAGCTCAGAAGCAGAGGGCACTTAAATATGACATTTTTATAAGTTACTAGAGAAATAAGAGGCAATTGTTGTGCTTTCAACACTGTTTTTGTTACATCAAAGGGATGAGCCATTGTTTTAACCCAACTAAAAAAGAAAAAGAGAGAGGTACTGAGAGATATTTGATATTATGTTTATTCCTTACAATGATACTGTACTCTGCTTTTAAGTGTTATCATTCTTGTTCTCTGCATAAGTCCCAGTGATTTTTTTTAAAGATTAATATTACTCTTAGTGTACTTTTCAAATTTCATCTTAACCAACGACAAGTTCTGACACATTCTAAGTTGTTTATGAATCAAAGAAGAAATTTATATAAATAAATAATATACTTTAAATTCAGATCAGTCTTTTAATAAACCATGTTACTGCAGAAACTAATTGTTATAAATGAACATTGAATTCTATAGACCAAGTTTTAAAACCAGGCAATGGTTAAGTGTAGTACTAGATTAAATTAGCTCTGATCTAATTCACAGGTCCCTACACTACTTAACAGGTCATAAAGAGGTTCACTACACTTGATAAAATGTGTTTTTCTGGAATGTCCTGCCCTACATCTTGACCAATTACACCCACAACCTACTTCATAAAAACCTGAGGCGAATTAAGTAACGGAATAGAATAAAAACATCAGACCCTCAACTCTGTGTAGGTATTTTATTACATTTCGCTACCTTAGAATTATAAAGTTCTATCTGCGTCTTGACCAGTTTTGAGATATTGAGGTTTAAAGTTTATGCATTGCATTGTAAATACCAAAACTGAACTTTTGTTTTTCAAATTAAACACCCAAAATGCATTTTTTTAAAAAATAAAACACCTTTAATAGTCTCAATAAGTTATATTAGAGTAAGAATATGTCTATAACTCAATTTTGACAAAAATGAAAGATTTTTATAATTTTAATGTAGCGATTTGTGTAGTACTGAGTTAGACATACACAATCAATAGAGACATACACTTGTCCCCTATGCCTTTTGCAGTGACCTTCAGACTGAACATATATACACTCCACAGTTTAGAATCTCACCTACGATGGCCAAATTGGCTATGAAGTGCAGTGCACTTTTGGGTGAATGGGACACATCAAAATATGTTAGGTTACAAATTCAATGTTTTGTGGGGCATCAATGATTTTAGGCAAACAGTGTCAGTACTGACCTCAGATCTGTTTATAATGTCACAGTCAGACATATGGATGTGGAGAGAGTTGGCAGTGGTAAGCAGAGGTGAGCAAACTGTCATTTACTCTTTCTATCCCAGTGACTGTGATCTGTGTGTTTGAAGCTCTTCATCCATCACAGAGATCAAGCAAAGGCACAAAGTGAAGCCACTGAGCTCAGCAGAGGTTAACTGAACAGGCTTAGCAATGATGGATTTGTTTACTAATGTGATAAGCAGCCTGTTATTAAGGAGGACAACGATACACCTATTTATTATCTGTGAGCTTGGATCAATCAAGCCTCTCTGAATGATAACAGGTGCACTTTGACTTTCAAAAATTTTAAAAGCTTTTGAGAAGATTGGATATGTTTTAATCACCTGACAGGGCCTTGAGAAGTGAACTTCAGTTTCTGCACAATTCTTATCCTCATTTCTTTTCCTCATTTCCTTATACACCAATGTATCCTCGCTGATGCCTCATCAGGAACATTTTTTACCTCCTCAAGGTGCAAATAGAGAATTGAGAGGACAGTGGAGCGAGAAAAAAAGGAGACATCTATTCATAAGCACCTTATGTTCCAAGTGTGTAGGGCACTAGAAAGTGCAGTAGGAACAAGTATACAAGATATCAACTTGGCCCACCAATCACTGCGCACCACCTTGTTGTTGTACAGATGAATAGTATAATAAATTTAATGAACCCCATTAAAAGGCTAAGACACTAGATTTCTTAAATATGTTTCTTAACCTTAGGTGAAGTTGTTCATAGGTATAGTGCACAATATTCAACCGTAACAATGCAATTATCATAAACATGGATTATATAACTGTTAAGACACATACACTATAAATCACATTGTCATTTTATACATCACAACATGCATTTAGGTTTTAATTAGATTTTTAAGAATAAATTGAAAAGTGCTGAGTGCAGAAAAATTGGGGATCAAATCCCCTACCCACATTTTTCTTTTGTATTTTTCATCAAGGTTGATGGTGTTTCTTATCATGTCATCATCTAAGTATTGACTTTCAGTTGAACCACATCAAACCTGTAATCCCATACTACAATTCAACACACTTTGATTTTTCTGCTTTCAACGTATATTTGGTGATTATGTAATTTTTCATGAATCCTAAGAAATCAAAGAAATCTTTATGCTTCTTTTGTTTCATGTGTGTTTTTGAAAAGCCTTCAACCTAGGGGCAAATGTTAAATAATTTATTACATCAGTGTTCTAAGACTGAAAAAAAATCGAAAAACTACAAGAAATCTTTATATTATAGACGTAAAGCACTTCCAAATGCTATATACAGTGGCTACTGTCTAGACCTTGAAAACTGTTACTACAGAAATTAGAATAGAAGACTAGCCACAGTTAAGGAAGGAAACATTTCTGTGGTTACACATATGAATTAATGGTAACATTTAAAGTGAGTGTTTTATTGTTTATTTACATGACAACCTCATACGCATTAAACCAAAGATATTTCAATGGTAGTGTTAATGGTAGAGGTACTTAACGTCCCCGTATTCAGTGTTGTAGTTTATGTTGCCACAATTTTCAGTTTCAAAACTGAATACACACATTTTTAGTTTACAAAATTTTCTGCATGCACAAATTATGTGCACATTTTGTACACACAATTTTATGAATGATTTAGAAATCTTTCCCTTAGAAGTTTTACACAAAGAATACACTATAATAAATAGCACTTTATTATTTTATTTAATCTGTTTAAAATATTGTATACTTGCATCCACCAGCCTAATTAAGGCAGTTTTATCTGACAAAACAAGTGGGTTGTCTCAGTAAATTGTTTAACAATGCAAACTTTTATCACTGTAGAACATTCATAGAACATTAATCTATGTATAAAAGTTATCTATCTGTCATATAAAACTAAAGGAAAAGTAGGCTGGTTGTGATTAAAGGAATTAATCATACGTTTAATAGACACATTACATTTTCTGAATCAAACTTTAATTAGGCTCTTGCTTGTTCAGCTGAAGTATCATTTTCCAGAAATGTGGGGTTTAGGAATGCACCACATAATGTCTAATGGGTCTAACATAACCAAAACCATAACTAAGCAATCAAAATATTTTCTAAACCAGGAAACATAGTTGCTATGTAGCTGTAAACATAACTACTTCTGTAACTAAAGAGATGCTTTGCTTGCATTGTTCTTTATAGCTAGATGATGTTAATTATGCATAAATTAAGTCTAAAACCCTAGAGATATAAGCAAGCCATATAACATTACAAAGATACTGTAATGTTTGTAGACCAATATTTCAATTTGATTTTTAATGTAATTTCTCGCCCACATGAACAATTAGGCCAAAACCATAAGCCTAATTGTTTTGTTAATCAATTTGATCGGAATAATAAAGACAAAGAGAATGACAATGATAATTTAATACTGTTTTCACTATGCTCCATAGTTTTGAGTTTTTAAAATTTAATTTCATTGTAGTCCATTGCAATTTGTATTACACTAAGAAGTGTTTACCTGACAAAGCTCTGTTTATGTACTCATATACATCAGAAATGATTAACTATCATGACTTTAATTTAGTCATGAAATTGTCGATTATGTTAGGAGTCAAACAGAACATTTTAAATGGAAACTATAATCTCTGGAGTTTGTATATTGTGTTTGTGTGCAGTATGTGTATTCTCATTTCTATGTTTTCTATTAACAGCTATATTGATAGTCACAATCAGATGTCTCACTGACTTGGAGTCACCATGTTTAATTTCTGCCTGAGACAAAACAACAGTTATAAAATTCCAGAGAGAATCAGGATGTCTCTGTGGCAACAGTGCTAGACTATTTGGCTCTAAGAATGCCTGACCTGCTACCTTGAATCTGTAGCTGATATGGTTAGATTTTGCTCAAGGACTAAGAACTTCAGGTAAAAACAACACTTCCCCAAATCCCTTTACCAATTCACAGGAGCAATGAAAAACTTAGGCATGACTGATGGCCCAGTCAAACTCCAGATTCTTAAACAGGCCAGTTAAAGCTTGTGGCTTCAAAGCAGTTGTGTCTATCCATGCCTATGAGTGGTCTTTAAATTGGACATCTTTCTAGCCCTATATATTGTTGAAGCACTCCAGGGTCTTGTTAAAGTGGCTCATTGTTTTATAACTGAAAAGAAAGTGCTTTGATAAATGCTTTCTGAGGCCTCAAGGTTGGAGAAACTTTCTTGGCCTCAAATTAGCTTTTTTTCTTTTTCGGAATAAGGCAATTTCCTGGAATTAAAAAAGAAAAAAAGAAAAATAATAATGATTTACATCTTAATTCTGTGTTTGAGCCTACAAGTAATTTGTTTTTACCTTCTAAAATATAATGAAAAAGTTGCCCAAAACTTAATTCTGATTGTTTTTTCTAATATTTTTTTTAGTTTGTGTAATTGTGTAATTATTTGTAAGGTTACAAAGAGTAAACCATAAAGAAAAACAATAAACAATTATTTTCCATGACAGATGCATTGTTGCCTTAGGTATTTTAGAAAGTAGCAAAATATAACTACCTACACTTTGAGGTAGCTGTTGCAGCTAGCAAGATTTATGGCCTTGTGATGGGAGATCTTCTGTTGTATTATTCACCTTATCCAAAAGCTGACAGAAAAGTCTTTAATCAGAGCAGAGCAAAGGGCCACTGAAACAAATTAGTCATGAGTTATGTGTTAAAAATTGATTTGTTTTTCCTTATTACGTTCCTAAGAAATTCTGTTTGTTGTCCTGCAGAGGTGAAAAAAGTCACAGAACAGAAAAGGGGACTGTAGTGATTTTAGTTTATATTGGAACAAAATCTCTCTGCTACACTCAGTATCTCTGCAGGGTTTAATAATTGGACATTTGTATGAAGTTAATAGACACATAGCACTACAGTTAAATACAGTTAACACTGTATGTGAATATGAATATTTCTTAAGATAACATCTTGTCTTTTAAGAATCTTGTCTTTCTATACCTAGGCCAGGCGTCTCTAAACTTTGTCAGGCCCTTCTAAGAGCAGAGGCCTTCTTAAATATTATATAAGATATATTTGTCAAAGGTGTTGCATTTCATGCTTGGGCTAAAATAACATTAAAAGTAGCATTTATTCATTTTATTTATGAATTTGCATATAGTAATTTACCTTTAGCCTGTTTATTTTAGCCTGAGTTGAAGTTAAATCTAATGTATTGTGGTTTAACACATTTTTACAAAGAAATTAGAAATAATTGAAAGACCCCCTGCTGAAGCCCCCTATTTGACAGATTGAACCCAAATTACACATTACAGATGGTAAAGCTTGTGTTTTTCTGCTATTTTTCACAGACATTAGGACTCATTCTTTCTGTCATTGTACTGTCATTATTTTCATTTACGCAAGACGCATTTCACATTTAATGGCACGAAAAGCTCAATCTTGTTAAACTATCATTTTAATCCGAAAATCTAGTGGCAGATGTGCTTTGAACCTCAACAAATCCTCCCAAATTCACATCTCGTCTGAAAACCTTTCTTACCGGCTTAGACAGCAAGTGCGGTAATATTATCACGTCCTGCCTCATTGACCACAATTACATATGCACAATAACCCAACTGTTATAATCCAACATCCAAAGGATACACACTCTGTTAAACACAGATGAATATAAAGATAATCATCTCTGATGAATATTTTCTTGTTGGCAAGCAGCTATAAATGAGAAGAAAATGTGACAAAAGAACCTTGCAAAGACTTTGAAAGAGCAAACAAACAAACAAACAAACAGACAGACTTGTCCTGACTCCTCACCTCCAGCCATCTTTTCATCCGGCTGATGGTTTGGTTATTCATCTCACTGGACTGTAGACCCATCACTGTGCCAAGAGACTATTATTTTTTATTCTTTGTCATTCATCCAATACATTGTTCTATCTATTCTTTCTCATTAAGTATTATTTCTCAAAAAGATATTTCTTATCAAACCTCATAAGAAAAATGCTCACATTTCTTACTTGAAGATGTAACATTATGTCTCAGACTGTTCCACATGTTAGAAGCAGAAGTAGCCAGTACTCAGACCTGGAAAGTGTGACACCATCTCTGGCTTTTATATAAAATAATGAGCCTCATGCTTGTGGTTATATGGGC
The DNA here is from genome assembly GCA_036877625.1 of Ambastaia sidthimunki. NCBI lineage: Eukaryota > Metazoa > Chordata > Actinopteri > Cypriniformes > Botiidae > Ambastaia > Ambastaia sidthimunki. The sequence goes on from JAZGTK010015956.1 coordinate 8,742, forward strand.
ACTGCTGTGCTGCTGAAATTCCCAGTGAGAAGTTTTGCATTAGTGGTTTGTGCGATGCAATCATTAAGATTTGTAGACTGTGGGTTACTTCACACATATGTCATGTTATGGCCCACTAAACACATACAAACCACTTAAACCTGCATATGTGTGAGAGGAATGTGTTTCTAACTAGTGCTTTTATGAATTTAATATTTATAAAAATATTACAATATCACCTTCAAATATCCAGTGTGAAAAGAATATAAAATAAAATGAGAAAATTGTTTCCATGAAGGTTGAGTTGGAATGTTCATGTTATTTTGAACCTGGACTTCAATGTCAAACCCAATAAAAATGGTGCTTTGTTGGTTAAAGCAGAATATAACTGGCACAAGCTCTGTTTGCTGTTAAAGGCAACATGTCAAATCTTGTCCAACAGAGTTGCATTTGAGACAGAGCTCATAAATCAGAAATAAATCGTGACAGAGGGAAAGGCAGCAACAGTTTTTGACAACATAGCATTTGATGCAGAGTGTTCTGGAAAAATTCCACATTTTTATATTTTTGTACTATCACAGCCTCCAGATGAAAATGAAATATTGATATCAATATCTGCCCCCACATTTTCTTTGAATGTGTTTTTACAAGGGTCTGTCTGTCTTCCTGTGTTGAAAGCTTTGTAACATCTGTTCCAACAAGTATCAATCACAAGCATTTTTTTTATATTCACCTGGCAATAGCACAGTATGAACTACACTCCTATGAAAGTTAATGCACATTTTGGTTTCTGTTTCACAAATAATTCAAATAAGTTTTCTGTCTAAAAATGCTGTTGTGATCCTTTATTCGGCTAAAACAGTATTTTAATTACTTGTCAATTGTGTGAGTTAAATAAAAGAAATTGAAGAAATAGAACAACAAGAAATTGGAATTTCAGGATTTTAATGGTTGTTTATATCATGTTATTACTGGAGCTCAAACTGTTAAAGGTTGCAAAAACACCATCGTAATGAATTCAGGCTTATTGTTTTATATGAATCCATTTGCAGAAGTGTTAAAGAGCAACAAATTACAACAGGATGGTCAAAAACACGGACAAGAATCAATTATCAAATTAGACAGTCCAGCCAGGCAACCAAGTCAATAATATTAATCCAAATAAACTTACAGTACACAGACACAGTGGTCTTATAAACATGAAATCAATGAGAAAGACAATGAAAATACAACTCAGTACTTGAAAGTCTGATTCTTTATACAGGGCAAACAGAAAAGGTCTGTAGAGGAAGTGGAGTGGAATCAATATTTGGTGATGGTTCCAGCTGGTGGTTGGAGGGAGATTTTACAGTCATGAAAATAAGCTATAAAAGCTGCCTTACTCGTGCATTATGTATGTTTTATGAACTAGTTTTGTGTGGGAAACACAGCAAAATTTAGGTCATTATTGACTGAAACCTTTACTCTCCAGAAAGTTCTTCTTTGCCGTCATCAGATACTTTAGTCAAGGAGTAGAGAACATGTAAATTGTTGTAAATCAGATGATCTAATTTATTTAAAATATCCAACTCTTTCTCTTGAATGTTTGGGTGAACTTAAAAGGCTGAATGCCTGATATCAAACTGTTTGAACAAATTTTGATGAAAGAAGTTTGTTGACAGCAGCAGTTGGTTTCCGCATCTCGTCTCAAGTTAAGCTCGATTCCAAGAGCTGATTCTACAGTGTCTCTTCTTCCTTTTGAAATGTAAATGGCCTTCAACTATTTCTTTTTCTATTTTCTAACTATTTTCACTGATCTTAGAGTATGAATCAGCAGTCTGAAGGGAACAAACTCACTAAATCATAAATAATTATGTCTGGCTATGATCTCATTACAACTACAAATTGCCAAAATCCATCACAATGCAGAACGTAACCACTTTACACTGATTAATTCAAAGTACGCTGAAGAAATCAAGCTGAATTATGGGTAATACACAGTCATTCTATCTACTTTGCCTTAGGAGGAAGTGAAATTCTTTTCCTGCTGCTTTAATAATCTGTTAAGACAGCTGTGAAATAACACTAGACATTATGCAAATAGTGTATGCAAATAGCCTTGCCGAGGGTGCCAAATAAGCTCATGCTATTCCACCCAAAGCACCTGCAAACTCTCAAACACACAGCGATGACCATGTGTGGCATTGACAAAAGACATTTTCTGTTCCACAGTTTCCTTAATGGGGAAACTTCACTTAACTGTGTAACAAAAAAATTGGTAACAAAAACACTTCTAGCCATCTTCAAGACATGGATTTTTCTAGATCAGTGGTCTTTAAACAACAGCTCTGCAGAGGGTCTGCTAAGAGTTAGTTAACAAGGTAAAGTTCAGCTAATAATTTCATTGTTCCTGCATTCGGTGCTAACATTGCTCTTTTTTGCATATGAACATTTTCACAAAAGAAATAAAGTCATGCTGGTTTGGAACAACATCGTAGTGAGAAACAACGACAATTTTAAATTGGTAAATTATTATTTTAGGTACAATTAAAATGTAAATGTACAGTGAACTCAAGGTATAATTTTTTTTTAGTACTTGTGTTCCCTGGGATCGAACCCACAACCTTTGCCCTGCTAACGCAATGCTCTACCAGTTGATGTATGTAAATACACTACTATAGCACTACAAGCATTTAGACCATATGACCAAATGAAGTTATTAAAATGCAATACTCAATACAGTTTTATACAGTAAGTCTTTCAATCCACCAAGGAGTTTTTGACCTTTAAAATGATAAAGACCCCTGGTCTAGATGCATTCACAAATTCACAGTTGCTCTTTTTTGGATTTGTCATGGAAGTATTTTTGTCATCTAATTTTTTATTATTTTTCTGGCAAGGTCAGTTATTGGTTATTGGCTCTAGATGCTCATAAATTCTTTATTCTGAACTCAGTGAAAAGCGGCCTGCGTTAGAGAGTCTACTGGCACCTCCAGACACTGGTCTGCTAGACGCTGGATAAGAGAACTAAAAGTGAACCGTATCCAGCTGTGGTTGGCAAAATTCAGCCCTTTGAATGATGGTTTTGGCCAGGGCCTGTTTTTGCAGCTCTGCCCCTTGTAAAATGCCTCTGTGTAATTAAACCCAAATCATACAGTTTGAGTGTAACAGCATCCAACATTAAAGGTCAGGGAGTGAAAATTGCAAATGACCAGTCTAGAGAATCTGAGTTAAACAGGGTCAGTATTATGGGGTTGGTGGGTGGGTAATCATTTTGGCAGGAGGTCACGGTGTGGGTGCAGGGTGTGGTAAGTGGAATTGTTTTCTGGGACAGTTAAACCCAATATTAAGCACCCTAGAGAAAAAGATCACTTCTTTCTTGTGTTCCACTTTAGCCAGAAAAGGAAAGTCTTTTGATGATCCTTTTACTAAAGGGTGGAGTGACTTTAGTACTGGGATCAAGAGAAGCAGAAAAATACACACTTGAAGCTAAATTGAATATGCTCATATTTTATGTACAGTGCTAACTTAACACAAAATACTGTACCACTAGAGTTTAATGTTGTATGAAATTGCCCATAAAGATATAACATAACTATTTGTACTAAAGCCTTTATCTTATGCTCAGGAGTTGTATCAGACCCTTTCATGTTAAGCATTATATATTTCAGTCATAGTTTGTTATGTTAATAGTTTATTAACTTATAATCAATAAAATATAATAGTAGTTCAGACAACAAAATGTGCCACATGCATTCAGGTTAGAACAAAAAAGAACACAAAATATGTGCTCAGCGTGTGGTACAAGGCAGGACATCAGCAATGTAACTCGCCCTTGATTCCTGCTGCTCGACTTAAAACTACAAACCTTATAGACCAGAAATCTATAATTGAATTTGTGTCCCACCCTGGATCACCTGTTGCCTCATGCAGCTTTTATCTTGGACAGATGTTATGGCAAGGGTCGGCTCACTAGAAAAGCAGTGAAAAGTTCAGCACTCAAATCTGAGAAGGTGTCATGAATGGACAGATTGTTTTTACCAAACGTGCATGAGCCACAGAACCAAGAAGGTTCTTCTCAGGAACCTTCTCAAGAAGGTTCAGTCAGCTGCTAAAAAATAACCAAGTGTTTGGCAAAAGCTTATGCTTAAGAGAGACTGGTTTGTAAAAGCATGTGTATTTTTTTATTTGTATATATGTTTGTGTGTAACCGATATACTTGATGCATTTCTGCATATGAGAGAATTTCATTTCATGTA
>JAZGTK010015957.1:0-12957 GCA_036877625.1 Ambastaia sidthimunki
TTTGCTTTCCTGTTTGTTCCCTGAGCTTTTATAGAATATAGAATCATATAGAATCTCCATATAGAATTGTGCGTTGATCATCATTTATTATTTGTTTTTGTCTGTTTATTGTCACTGTGTACTAATATCCTGATGAGCATGTCCTAAAACATGGTACCTATTACCCACAATGCAATGCGCAATGACAGTTTAGCAAGCTCTATACTGTCCTCAAAAACTAGCCAATCAGACAGCCATGAGAACTCATATAATGGGTTTAAAGCTTCTGACAGCCACTACATGACACTTGAAATCGTCTTTGTTTAGTGTCGATCACATGTTTTATTGAAATCAAAACCCTTTCGAAATGGGGCTTCACTAAAGACTGTGCTACGTGCTCGATACATGCCTTGAAGCTTCAGTGTTGGTTACACCTTAGGAAACAATATAATAGAAAAAAACGTCTTAAAAAAAAACGAAGCCTGTGGATAAATTTACACATGAACAAATCTAATAAATTATACTATCATAGACTGGTGTGGAAAAAAACATTGAAAATATTGCATCCACTGCATCATATATTGCATCAAATATTGACCCCACTGTGCCAAAAAACAGGAGAGTAAGAAAAAATGTCATGACTCCTTTAATTGTTCCTTACAAACGTATTGTTTCTCTTCAGAAGACATTATCAGAATGGATTACTTTTATGATGGATGGATGCACTTTTTGAAGCTTCAAAATCTTAGGCACTATTCAATGCTGTTACAAAGCTATATAGATTAATAAAGATTTTAGAACATTTGCAATGATGTGACAGTCAGTAAATACTTACGTAATTTTCTAGGTAAACTGTCCCTTTAACAATGTCACTGTTTCTTCATTAGTAAGTGTTAGGTGTTGAGAATCAGAGGGACTATAGATGTAGCCAAAGGAGCATTGCATCGCCCCCGCTGGTCCTCCTGTCCCTCTGCTGCATGGCTTCATCTGCTGGTGTCTCTCATCGTGTTTCTACCACCCCAGTCCTGCACACCCTCATGTTGGGGTCTCGGGTCTTTCACAGACTGACCAATGACTGCCTGGATTGTTCTACCTGTCAGCCTGTCTGCCTTCTCCATCACTGGAATATGGATTGTGTAAGTGTTTATTTTAATATTAGAATATTCAAGTGACAGGTTTGCCTTCAATCTTCGCATTTAACTTAACATACATTTAAAGTAAAACAGTTTCTTAGATTATAAATATTTAGCCTTTACTGTATCTAGTAAACTCTATATTTTTATATAGTATTCTTTTATACCCAGTGTACTGTATATACAGAGATTTAATGTGATGTAACGATGACTAATGGTAATATACCTTTTTTCTGTAGCTATGCCATGGCAGTAATGAACCACCATGTCTGTCCTGTTGAGAACTGGTAAGTTGAATCTCTTAAAACTCTAAAGGAATAGTTCACCCCAAAATGAAATTTAGCCCATAAATTAATTACTTAAGCAATTAATATGCCGCATTTGAATATAAACGTATGTCTATGAAAGACTACAGTGAACATGGCAGCATTATGGTGTCTCGTTACTGCATGTTTCTTTACAAAGCTTCACAAAGCATATAATGACTGGTCAAGAGACACACGAGAACCAATGAGATTCTGCGATATTGACGTGGTGCCAGTGTGCCACCATGTTCAGTAAAGTCTTTTATACAGGTGCTTGCATTCAAAATCGCTAAATGCACTCAAAATAGCAATTGTTTTCTTTCACAAACATTGTTTCACATCAGAAGGCATTTATTAACCTCCTGGAGTCATGGATTACATTGCATTTTGGAGCTTTAACATCACTGAAACTATTCACTGCCATTATAAAGGTGGTAATAGCTAGTATATTACTTAACATAACTCTGATTGTTTTCGGGTTGAAAGAAGAAAGTCACACACCTAGGATGCCTTGAGGATGAGTAATTTATAGTAATTTAAGTTTCATTTTTTGGTAAACTATTCCTTTAAATTTAAAAACTTAATCGGGCTCACTACATACGACATAGGCTTTATTTTAGTTTTTAATGCTAAAGTTTATTGTATTGTAGGTCGTACAATTTAACATGTACAGAGGAAACGGCTAAGAGGGGCTTTCCAAAGACCTGCTGCACTCTTCAAGACATCCCCCTTATCAGGTGAATGCTTGCTGTGAATTTTTAAGATTCCTAATTTCCTGAATTTGCTATGTAACAAGTCATGAAAACTTTATTTAACATCTTGTTTTCTTTTCCTTTGACAGTAAATGTGGTTGCTATCCACCAGAAAGCTGTCTCTTTAGTTTGATAGGCAATGTTGGGGCCTTTATGGGTAAGAATCCCAGTTTTAAGGTACAAAGACCATTAGAGAGTGGCAAAGAAATGTCACAATTCACATTTAAATACCTTTTCCGTGATAATGACCATAAGACATCTTAACCTGTCTGTTTATAGACTATCTCATCTGGCTAAATGGAAGTAATAATAAGGTATCAGGATATGTCTTTCCGCCACTGATGGCAGATAATCCCAGAAAACTTATATAAACCTAATATATTGTTTCTTCTCTCTTGTCCTTCCACACACTCTTTCTCTACAGTGGTTATGGTGTGCATGCTGCGTTACGCTCAAGTGATTGAACACAGCCATCATTGCTGGACCAACACAAGCGCTTTGGTGTCTGGGTGCATTAACGCCCTGGGATTGGTGATGGTGGGGAACTTTCAGGTCAGCAGGCAATAGGGGCCCATAATATACACTTCCAGACAGACGTTTCGGGTCACTGAAATGTGATCTTAAAAGTCCTTTAATCTGAAAGCATGTGCTTAAAGGTTTGATACTAGTGTTGTAGACCAGGGCTGTCCAAATTTGGCCCTGGAAGGCCACTGTCCTGCAGAGTTTTGTTCCAACTTGCCTTAACACATTTGTCTAATTTTCAAGTTTATAATCGGAGGTGTGTTTCTTGTACAATGACATTTTGCTGCTTAACTACCATAACAACAGAACTTGTGAGCATAGGCGGCTAGCGATGCTTTTGGGAAACGCACCCCTGCCTAGTAAGACCTTGATTAGCTGGTAAATTGTAGTTAATTAGCTGGTTAATTAGGGTTAATAAAATAATGGTGAAAAAGCATCCAATAAGAACCCAGCATAGATGGAAACTCCTCCTATGCTGTTTATAAAAGGTGATGCCTCAAGAGGAAGGTTGATATAATGCCGAGAGTACGTTTATGCAAATTCTAGGCAAAAGGTGTCTTCCTTGAAAACGCTAACATCTAACATAGTTTGATTTTTTTTTTTTTACTTTAGTCACAACATAATTGTAATTCTATTATTCTGAATTGTGGACAAAAAAATAATAAAAAATGAGTAAGTGACCCTAAACTTTTGAACGATGTTTGAACAATGACTATTTTTGTGTTCCCTCAGGTCGATCATGCCAAGACTCTTCATTATGTGGGAGCTGGGGTGGCGTTTCCAGCAGGCTTGCTGTTTGTGTGTCTGCAGTGCGTGTTGACATACCGTATAGCAGAGACCATGCTGGACTACTGGATGGCTCATGTGCGGGTAGCTCTCTCGGCTGGAGCTCTGGTATCGCTTGTCCTCAGTATCCTTTTCTTTTGGAGAGTTTCTGTATAACAGCGGACAGTTGTGTTGGGACTGGGAAAAACCCAGTTACACTAGTAAGGCTAGTTACATACTGTATACAATATTTACAGTCAAGATCTAATACATCAGTTCAGATTTGGATGGTATTTATAAGGGAGGCATAGACATTGGATAGCCATATAAAGCATAGCATTAACAACAAAAAAGATGTAAGTTTGATTTGAAGGGCGTACACATACATTTTAGCTGTAAAGGCCTAAGTGGCTTTGGATTAAAGCATCTTTCAAATGTATTGATGTAAATATAAAATGTCTTTTTCTGGCCAAGTACTTGTAAGAAGCCTGTGGATACACATGAACAAATCTAATAGATTATACTATTATAGACTGGTATGGAAAAAAACATTGAAAATATTGCATCCACTGCATCATATATTGCATCAAATATTGACCCCACTGTGCCAAAAAACAGGAGAGTAATAATATTAAAATAATGATCGCTCATAGATGTTTTGTTTAATTGCTATTAAACAATTCTAATTAAACAGAATAGCTTTGAAGATTAAGCGTGGCAAACATGTAGACCTTATAACTTTTATTTTTCAGAGGACTGATAAAAATGTTTGTTTGTGAAAAAAGTTGGTTGGCTGACATGTACTGTTAAGGCTTGTAATGTTGACTATTGTGTGTTCCATTCATTATTAAATTGATTTCTTAACATCATTCTTCCCATTTAAGGTGGCATCTTCTTTGTCCATGAGAGCTTTGTGTTACAACATGCCGCAGCTATCTGTGAATGGGTCTTTACCGTGCTGGTTCTGGTCTACTATGGCACCTTCACCTACGAGTTTGGCACTGTCAACAGTGACACCATAATGGCAGCCTTAATGAAGCGCACTCAACATCACCATCCAGGGTCAGGGGTCATTATGGGGGTTGTCGGGAAAGGTGTTGCAATGGGATGTGGTGCCCGCAGCCTGAAATCTCCTGGAGGCAGCAGCACCTCCACACACCTCAACTGTACACCAGAAAGCATTGCCATGCTTTAGGGCTTAAGCGATGCGATATTCTCTTCGTACCTCAATACAGTCTCTTTTACATCTTTACATCTGTGTCTCACAGATTGACTGGTGCAAGCAATACAGAATTACAGTGTGAGGTTACAGCAGGTTGATTATAATCTAACCAGTTGGACATTGCAAAGGGTTTTTGCATGATACTATATTTTGCATTCATGTGTAAAATAAGCCCATACAGCCCTCAGTAACCAGCACAAATGAATCCTTTCATTTCAAGGGGCCTCTGATGAAAATGTTTTAATTTGCTGTGTTGACTGCAATAACTCTAAAGATGCGTTCTAACTGACAGCAGTTAAACCTGCCAGAAGTTGGAAAGTTGATGCACTGTTGGTCCCTAGTCGGCATTTGTTTTTTTACTATAATTGCATCAAGAGGCCAATCACGTGCTATTGTCTCCATACCCATTCATGGTTACGTCACTTTGCGTCACTGCTCAACTTTGTTGTATCATTAACAGTCACCCCTAACCCCACAGATCGACAACTCTTAAAAACAAATAGGCATAATTTTTAAGCAGCCAAAACAAAGTATGGGGAAATTGGTGCAGTGATTTGAAGATGTCGGTTGTAAAAATTGCTTTCGTCAGAGAATTCATTCTTCTCTTGTTTCATTAATGAGGCCCAATGACTTGTGCCTCTTTGTCACTGAAAAACAGCTGTCAGAGTAAACGTCCTTCAGATTGGTTGCAGATCTGCCAGCAATACCATGGTTCTTGTCTAGACAAAGAAGATCAATGGCTAATTTTATCCAACCTTATTTTACCAGTTTAATCTGTTCACTCTGATTACTGCCTGTCACAAAATCAGACCCGACAGTTTTTAAATCAATATAAAAATTATGAATCAATATTAAAGGTTTTCCATTTTTGACCAAAAAAGTTGTGAATTGCAGCTTTAACGTGCCGGATGAGAACTGGCAGGTGAGCCTGGTTTCTCCAAGGTTTTTTTCTCGGTCTATACATCATTGGAGTTTTGGTTCTTTGCCACTGTTGGTTTGCTTACTGAAAGTCTGCTGACTTAAGGTTTATAAATTGTTAATATTGTTTTTAATTTAATGATCTAACTGCAGTCCTAAACCTCTATTTCATTATTTCTTTCTCTCTCGTTCTCTTTCATTATGCACTGTTCAGTTTTTTTTTTATGGTATTATTGCAAATCCCTTATACTCCTGTCCTATAATTTTTTTTTTTTTAAGCACTATCTCCGTACAAGCTGGAATGGCATATCTTGCTTAATATGATATAATCACGTTAATTGACTAAATGTCGCATAGTCTCAAAAGACTGTCTGGATCCGTTACCCTCTCATAAACCACTGAGAGAGGTATGAGCCTTCGCATGCAATGTCAGGTACACCTGATGCATGTGTATTTATTTAAATGGTCCAAATTTGTTGTAGTTATCATCCGTTCAGTCAACTTTATGTTCATAAACCATTTTTCATCATAGTATGCTTAATTAGTTTTACTAATATACATCATAATGAACAATAATTTTGCAATAATACCATGTATTCTTCATTGTGTGTGGTTTTTTTTGTGTTTTCCTGTTTTCTGTGTTTTAATTTTCAAATTTGTAAAGCTGCTTTGAAACAACAAAACATTGTAAAAAGCGCTACATAAATTGAATTACATCATAGGTCAAGTCAAAGGATGAGCCATTTCTACAACAATGGATATGTTGCTAGTTTAGTTGCACCAGCCATTGATGCCAGTAGTTTGAGTTGCGCTGATGTACCTCACTGCATCTCATACATAGATATTCTGTCATTCCAAGTGTTTTCATAGCATTGTTTTTTATTAGCACCATATTGTAATGACATGAGGTGCTATGGACTGCCAGTCCTGTAGTTATACATACCGTTTGGTTAATATGGTTCTAACCACCCATCCATTCCCTCTCTAAACCCACTTGCCCTTTTCAGGGTCACAAAGGGCTGGAGCCTATCCCAGCATCTTGGGCCATAGGCACGGTGCACAGTATTCAAGTTCTAGATGTGTGAAATACAATTTACATTAAGAACACAAATTTAAGCGCATCACCATTTACTTTGTAACCATTTACTTTGTAACCAAGTTTCCAATCTTGAAAAGATTGTTTTGTTAAGCACACTTTTATTTTTTTTAGATCAGGGACTATAAGGCAGTATTAATCATACTTTTATTGAGATACTTTGTAGATCCTTGTCATAAACAAACAATATTTATGAGTCATTGATGGTGAAAAGAAGCATCTGTCCTTCATTTTCTTGGTAATCGTACCCATGAGCAATCCTTCTTGGATTTACTTAGCATCCATGAGAAAGCACTGGTAGGAGAACATAGGTTCACTAAGCAACTGCAGATGCTATATTTGTGACAGACCCAAAATATACCCAAGAACACTATTCTACTATTTGCTTTTCAATTTCCAAACAGCAAATGCTAGTATAATATGGCAATATATTTTTTTCACATTTTTGCAATTCACAAAACGGTATCTGGGTGTAAATAGTGTCACCAAATTTTGGTGGTAATTTGGTGCTGTTGACTGCTACATTTATCACCTCAAGTTCATTCATTAGGGAAACACCTAGGGGGTTAGTACATCGTCAAGGCAACAGTGAGTTTTTCACTTTTCCTGGTCTTAGGAAGTGAAATTAAAATCTTTTATGTATAATAATGGGAATATTTTTGTTTTTCTAACATGTTTTGTTTCTGTCACCATTTAACACTGGTAAGAGTTTAAATTTAGAAGTTTAAAAAATTACTTTGTGTAAATTATACAGAGTAATTGTTACGCAGAGCTGCTTGTAAATGAATGTCTGTAGCTGAGCATAATGACGCTTAAAATATGAGTACCGCAAGGCCTAGACAGGTCCCTAGCTGATAATTATTATATCCTTATCGCACTGTTAACACTACTGTTATTAGACATGCCATTTTGTGAAATACTCTGTAAAATCTATGTTAGAAATGATGTAGTGCACTAAGGGAGAAATCTGAATATTTTTGAATTTAGTGGTCCCGAAATGTGAAATCCTATAATAAACTGTATTTTGACTACACACAGTATTTTAGTTTCTAAATATTGCTAGTTTGAAAGCAATATGTTATATTGATGCATTATAGAAACCAATGACGTTTGTGTTTTGTTCATAATTTATTTCTTTGTTATGCCAGACAATGAAATGCAATATTTAACTTTTGCAAACAAGTATTTCTCTGTAAACATCCTACTTCTGTGAGAAAGAAATGTTCAAAGGAGTCTCAGAGGAGAAACTACAGTACAGTATATTGATCCATTTAAACCGAAACTGTTGTTTTTGTTTTCTGTCATCTGGAGAACTCCTGCTGCTGATTCCTACTGCTTCATAAAGCTCAGACAATCTTTTCTTTATGATACAGAGGTCTTAATATGTCCCATGAGATCATGAGAGCAGCTGAATAAGGCCCTTATCACATTTTCTACTAATTTAGTTGCTTTTTGTCAAACATTCAACAACTAAATAAATGTCAGTCACAAACAGTACAAACAGATTATTGTTAAGATTTTCTGACTAACTTTGATTTGGATCTATTGTTATAGCTCATACTGCAACTTTCTGTTTTGAGTAATGACCCATTAATCTGCATGTTTCTTTATCTTTAACGAGGGTTTGTCTGAATTAAATACCTTAATTTGAAAAATGCATTTGTTATGAAGGTTGTTTGCCAGTATTGAACTGTTTCAGCACAGTTCTATCATGTTTAATATAGAATATGTTACTTCAATGTAGTGCTTTTTTATGCAACAATTTTAACTTTATTTAATTTTAAAGTTGTGACGTTCCACATGAAGGCACAAAAACAACAGGCCAGTAGGCTTTGCTTTTCATAATCATTTGTGTACAGTTTTTATTGCCCTCTTTTGTTTAACACAGTACGCACTACTGATGGCTTTAATGTGTGTGCCAAGTTTCAAGATTTGTGAGCATGTTAGGGGGACCCTAAAAACCTTAAAAGGAACTATTATTCATAGTACTGGAACTTTCTTTCTTCTGATTTCCATTCAGTTATAGCCCCTTGCTTTCCTACAGGACTGTCCTACAGGACAGGCTCTGGTTACCAAAACAGGTTATTCAATTTTCCTTCTAATTAAAACATTTGTTTATGTACTCATTCTGTACATTAAATACATAAAGTTGGTCGACGCCTTAAAGTGCTACTGTATAAAGGTATTTTGTTAGGTCACTAATGAAACTTTGGGAATTGGAAAACATTTGTCCTAAAGACAGAAAATATTTTATATTTACATTCAATTATTAGGCACCCCATTTCCTCTGTAAGTCTGGTTCTGTGTAATTACATATGTCCCTAAACATAGCTAGGGCTAAGGTTGGGTTTAATGTTTACTGTACCACATTTATAGTGCACACTTCACACAGAGATTTTCTGTTGCTCTGAGTGGAATAAACAACTTGCCCAACTACTTCCACATTTTACTTTGTACAATCAGGCATTACCAGTAAACGTTGAACTTGCCCCGCTTGCTCACTGGCGCATACCAATGCATACCTGCGTGTGTTTACTCCTCTCAAACAAATGGTTAAATGCGGAGGTCACATGTTAGATATGTTTTACTATACCTGACAGAACATGTCACTTTCAGATGAAAGATGAGAAGCCTACGTTTATTTAAAAAAATAAGTTAGTAGGTACATCAATAACGATCAATGATGATTTTTCACATATTTAATATAGAATATGTGAGTGACGCTCTATGGCAAGACATGATTTTAAGCAACATTCAGAGTCATAGCTCAGTGCCGCTGGTCAGGGCCGGACTGGGACACAATTTTAGGCCGGGAAATTCCACACCCACCCAGGCCATCCTATGCACCCAAATACATTTAGAAACCATACAACCTTATTTTTTCCCTCTAAATTAAATTACACAGCATGACCATCATAAAACATGTACAATTAACCTTGAAGTAACATTATGACAACATATTTTAAAAATGCATACTGTTATTGCATTTTTATAACATTTTATAATATTTGTTCCTGTTTGCTCTATAGTTCTTGTCTCACTGCTCCCTTCCTACCTATATAAAAGAATGTGAATATTTGTCTGCAAAAATACACATGTAACTTTACAATAAATAGTATTAATGTCTTTTAGCATATAGTATTTTAGGTGATGAGAGTAGGGGCGCTACAGCTAATAAGCTATTTGCTAGTTCAATGCTTGCAAAGAAAACACTACAATATTTACAGATAAAACTAACCTGCACTTGAAGCCCTGAACAGACCTGAAATTTTGCAACATTTCATTGCTTTTTGTTTAAGCGCTTTATTTTTCCGTGGCCTTTTCCTTTCTGCTCTACCGGGCCGCTTTCTCTCATCTTCGCATATGTCTCTTTAACCGCTTTTGGCGCGGAGAGGACGAAGTCAAAACATAACAGATTTAGATTCATGAATGGATTAATGTTTTTATTATTATTTAGTTAATTATTTGAATGCTGAATTTGGAAATGATCACTTTAGTGCGTGGGCAATAATAATTAAAAATAAAACTTGCTGGCAGCAGGTCAAATCAATCGCCAGGACACCAGGAATCATCCCGGCCTGCCGCCGGTGTGTACACTCATCGAAAACAATGTGCTTGATTTTCAGATCAGTTCACAAAGAATGTACATCATATTTTCTCTTGTGTTCCGATACAGACATGCAGGACAACTGCATTTTCATTTTAAATGTATTTTCATTCACTATTGGTTAACATATTATTTAAAAAAAATAATAAACTTCCAAATATAAACAAAGTTAATCCTAAACTACAACTGTTTCAATTTTAAAATATTTTTGTTTGTGTTATATGTATGTTATGTATATGTATGAGTTATTAGTGTGTTCCATTAGATCAGCATATCTGAACAATGTTTCCCTTTTCAAATACTCAATATTTATTCCCAACTTCAAAATGTTCTCAGAGCAAAGATAATAAAATAACTTGAGCAAATATTGTTTTAGTAGGAGGGGTAAATGTGTGTTGTGTATAGAGAATAAATCATTAACAAATACTCATTAGTAGGGGAGAGTGGGGATGGTTGCAACATGGGGCAGTTGCAACATGACTTATTCCTCCAAACAGGAATGAGCTAAAGTGATGACACTAATACTGCACATGTTTAGTTAACCCCTCCCCTTATCTAAAAGAAATCAGGCATATGTGACTTCAGGTAAAAACTAACTTTGTTAAAAAAAGTATTTTTTTTAATGTTCACAATATTTCTCATACTGTCTACACTGTTTTTGTGAAGCATTATTTATTCACATAATTTAAATCAGTGTTTTCTTAGCTCCTAATAGGCATAGCCTGAAGTGTTAAAGCTATTGTATCGAGCTAGAATAGCAAGTTTCATCCTGGTTGACAGTGTGGGGACAGTTGCAACAGTCCCTTATCACAAGTTCACAACATTGATGCATTAAAGTTTGTCAAAAAAGAGAACTTCTGCATTGTTTGTTTGGAGAGTTACTTGAGAACAAGAGAGGTTTGGTTCAGCGCTGGTAATGCACTGGATGGGGGAGCAAATTATATTTGCCACAACTGTGAGTCTGATGTGGACTAATTTATTTCTCTCTTAACCTCTCTGTCACATGCATACACTACCTTACACAAACAGATACACGCACACACATACACAGTTCAGGAGTTCACAGAAGCAATTTAGTAAAATTTCAGTCTCGATTTTCATAAAATTATTTTGTTGTAAACCAATTTTTTGTAGGCCTAATAAATAACTAAAACGTTGTTACATATTGTTTTACTAGTCTTTGTCATTATACAGCCAATTTAACAATTTAACCACTTAACATTTTGTATGTTCACAAATAATATAAGGAAATTGCAATATGATGTTATATAATGTTTTTTATTATTGCATTCCCTGCTAGGGGTCAATTGCAACGCTTGACTTTGTCTGTTTAAAGTTTAAATTGCACATATATTATCATACGTACGCATGTTACAGCAATGTTGGTGGGTATCTGACAGATGTGGGTTTAATGTATTAAAATTTTGTCTTTTCACAAAAAACTATCTCTGAGAAACTGAAGGAAATACAAAAAGTGTTGCAACCGTCCCTACTCTCCCCTACTCATTAGTACAATTAGTAGTAGTAGATTACTTTGTTGACCGAGCAATTTTGGAGAGGCTATGGCAAAGTATGTTTGAATTCTACTCCTACATAATGCATGAACATGCTGATGACAAAATATATATCTAAAATAATATATATGAATATGTTTACAAATATAATATATATTTGTAAACATATTCATATATATTATTTTAGATTTATATTTTGTATGTATATATATATATATATGTATATATGTATTTAGACCACATGGTGATTGCTATCAGGAAGAGTTTATTTCATTATTTCATTTTGTTTGTTTTTTTGCCAGTGGAACCAGAGGTACCTACTCAGTATAAAAGGAGGCTGCGCAAAATCTCTGTTGTCTGACGTTCTTGAATCTACTTTTAAACCGCTCAATAGCAGCCAAATGCTTAAGCACAGCTGACTGTCTTTTAAAGGTAGCGCAAACCAAGAAGCGTCGATCAGCTGTACAAAATGAAGTTCTCTATTCGTGCGGCTAAACTTGAAGACTGCAAGGATATAGAGCGCATGCTTATGGTAAGTAAGCAGTGCAGAATGTATTATAGCGCTGGCAGAGCGAGGTTTCATGAAACACGGAAACCGCTAAAGCAGATGTGCCGTATTGTGTCGGGGCTTCAAAACGGCAACTTTTAAAAGTAATTGCATTTTCAATTGCGTTTTCTATTTGTGTGTGTAAAAGTTGTGACACAATTCAAATGTAAATTGTTTGCATTTTCGTTTCCACGATCGTACAATGTCTGCCAAATTTTAAATGAAAATGCAAATTCCATTTGCAATTGCATTTCCCATGTCTTTCGAGTAACTACCCTGACATATTATTGTCAAAAATAATTACCCGTTTGCTATTTCATTTCCTCTGCGTTGCGTTTTGAGTCTGCCAAAACTCCTTTCCGATGTCTTCCACACAAACCTGTCAATCAGTTTCAGGGTGGGACAAGAGCCGTTGAAAAAGTGAGTTGGGACACACTTTGTTTTTGGACAGCGGCCTAAACCTTCTGAACATTGAGCAACTTATAGTTTATATGACTCATTGTTCTTTTGCCTTGACCAGTAGCAACTTGCCTGTACTAATACCTCTCCATTCAAGATTCAAAAAAGCTTTATTGGCATGATAAAAATTATTTTTTA
>JAZGTK010015958.1:0-12957 GCA_036877625.1 Ambastaia sidthimunki
AGCTGCCTGCAATATTTTGATGATAGCAGCCCGGTCTGTGTTGGTGTGATATCTCACATGAGAAATCCTCTGTGGTGACTATATTAGCAGAATGATGGATAGCGCACACATTCCCACTCACTGTATTCAGACACATGCTGCCAATGCCAAAATCCTGGTGGATTCAATAAACATTCCTTGGATCTAACCTATGAAAATTCTAATGATTTCAAAGTGGATTAATACCAAGATCTATCAGTAGGGGGGGACCAGGGCTGATTGTCACATTGGGAAATTTGCTATATTTCCCAATAAGGGCTATATCTTAAACTAAATTACACACCTGTGTTTTCTCCAGTAGTTTTTATTTATTTATTTTTTTCAAAAATACCATAATGTTTTAGAATTCTAGCATCCAAACTAAAATTCCAATATTAACATTATTTTCTATTTTTCACTAGCTGAACAGGTAAACACAAACACACAAGAGTATTTTTCTCAGGTTAAGGCAAGTTGATGCATTTTATATGTTTGTTTCTTTAATTGCATTTTCTGTACGTTACATTTAACAGTTTGGCGAACTGCTTTTTCTGTCATATTATTTTACTTTTAAGATTTTGCCTATAATAGATTTTTAATGGCAGATTCCATTTGCTGATGTAAAAACTGTGACAACTAGCCCCAGCCACCCCTAATTACTTTACATGAAGATCATAAGATGACTTTTGTGTCTATTCTGCCTTATGATCAATGCTATGCAGAGCATAAGCTGTGAGGGCTCCATATGCCTCCTAAAGTTTTATTGTGCATTGGGCAGGTTCCCGTAAACACAAAGTTTGTATTTAAGTCAGCAAGTGCTGCCCTGTGTGTTTAGAGCAAGCTGTTCCTGTGAAGACGGGGTTTGAGAGCCATGAAAAGCATCAATCATGCTTTAAACACACAGTGGGTAGCAGACGCTCGGGCTCTGTCTCCACTCTCATTAGCCATCACTCATCTCAGCTGGGTAAGACCTGCAGCTCTGGGCCTTTGGATGTGTGCGAGTCTGCACTTTTCAAGCACAAACCAGCTTCACTTGAGTTTCCAAGGGCCCTGAGATGGTCCTGCACTACCTTCATTTGCATGTTTTCAACTATCAGCATCCTACATAGCAAAGAACTGTGGAAAGAACATCTTCAACTTTACTTAACAAAAATCCTTGATTAACAAAGCACTAAACTCAGAGCTTGTATGGCCACCAGTAAATATAATGAAATACACCTTTTCTCTGGAGCAAATTTTAACATGAAAAAATATGTATTTTTCACTGGAAATTTCCAGACTAGAGCTCTTCGGCATGAGATACAGTAAGCGATAGATATCTTTCTATTTCTTTCTATTCCTTTTTTTGTTTTTTCATTTTTCAGCAGGCTGCCACAGAAGAATTAGCTGACATTTAAGCAGTGTCTCTGTCACTGCCTCTCTCTCTGCCTCATACATATCATTCTCTTCACATCACAGTCCAATGTCACGGGTGATGGAGGGTCGGCTACATGCATCATTCAGGACTGGGTGGGGATGCATCACTTCACTTGCTTAATAATGTCATTTTGCTTGAATGGTATTAATAGATTATGCAGGCCCAGGGCACTGAGGCATGTGCAGGCGGAAGATAACCTTGTGTTCGGTAATTCAATCAAAAGTGTTTTCACTGTGGAGACACATTGGCCGCACCATAACAGGCCTGATATGCTCTCGTACCCCCCAGTTGTATTCCACTGTGGCTGGAGTAAAAAAAGAACCAATTACAAGAGTTTTTCTGAAGATTCCTCTACAAGGTGTTGCAAATCACTCCACGGACATGGGAATATAAACAGGCTCGAATCGAATCAGATTTAAATCCTCGAATTTAGCTCTGCCGTATATCAAAGAGACACTCTTGCTTAACTCTCAAAGGCAGAGTGTTATTTTCTCTTCTGCCACTGTAGGGCTGCAGTAATATTCCTCAACGCATATCGGGCTCAAAAAAGCATGGTGAAATTCTGACACAGTTTGATTTAGAGGCAAAAAATGTAAACCATTTAGAGGCAAACTCTTTATGGGCTTTAATCCTGCGTTCCATCCCTGGAAGCTGAATTTATATCCTGCATTAGCTATCGTCTCGTTGGAGTACAGCTCTTCTCCTTGCGAGAACGTTCCGGGGGCAGACGGCATCCCTATCGCTCCTGAGCACATGCACACACGGGCATTATGAGTTTATCTCATCTCCCGCAGCCCGCGCTAGACCGAGGCTGAGTCCTCCGGGCTACTTTACTAATAACCTTTTTCTTATCAGGCGCTATGCACCTCTGCCTGTGATCAAAGACCCAATTAATGGAGTGGCGAAAGGTGAAGCATTCAAATAATAGAGACAGCTGTTTTTCTCTGTTTGAGAGAATCCATTTGTATTGTTATCGGCAGGGAACAGTTCTCCAGTCCTCGCTTAATTGAGGGTCTGTCAATTCTTGCCACCTGATAAAAAACTTCCAAAATAAAAGGAAGCCGGATAAATGCGGATGGTGGTAAATGGCAGGAATATCACAGTGTTTCAACTCATCCTTCGCTTTATGATCTCTTAAATGGTAATAAAAGGAGATAAGGAGAGAAAGAGGTTCACAAAGGAGTCTTTTAACAGATCTTCGGTTCTCTCTTTGTCATTCTCACAGAAGGCTTTTTCAGAGAGAAGCGATTATCGAATCAAAGGGTTAATTTTGGTGGTGAGAGGGGTAGCATCTAAATGCAGCATTTATAAAGCTTTTCGGACAGGACGGAGATAATTGCTGTACTAAATGTGTTTGCCTTGTCAATGTTGCTGTCACATTACAGGAGGAAGTGGGCTGAATATTGGACATATTAACATTTCAACATTAGGTAAAATGTAAAATGGGGGACACAGGAATTAAGTGACACTTTAAATATAGACCATCCACGCTAATAGCTTCCCTTCAGAAAGAGCATTTACTCTTTCATTTCCAAGGCCACTTATGTTGGGTGCACAAGGTCTTTCAAATGGCTTTTTAAAACTTTCACTTATTTCACTTAAAGCTTTCACTTAAAGCTTTTCCTGACTCATGTATACATACATACCTAATCACAATTTACTCAACATTTAACAATATGTCTGGGTAACCTGGTGTATAGTTTTAGCTTTGGCTGCATTTGACTCATGTATGCTCTTTGCACCCACTACAAGAAATGCTCTCTTAGAACAATGTTCTTGCACCGTTTGACCAATAAATTTCCATGAACATTTTTCCATTTACTTACAAATTTTCAAACAAATGTATATTATGAGTTATGTCAGGACTGAGCCCTAACTGGAATGAATGATAACTATAGAAACTATACAATTTTATAATGTCTATTTAAAATCTATTTTAAAATTCCCTAAATACATTTCCAGGTTTTTCATGACGGTAGGAAACATATAAATAATGCATTCAAACCGAGCGTATTCTCTCCTATAATACTGACCTTTGCTGAGAAACTAAATAAATAATAAATCAACAGTCTTCAATGCAGGTATGAACATATTTATTACACAGCAAAGAGTACAACAATACCAGAATCATACTGCAAAGATTCACAGACTGACAGACCATTTACTACAGCCCCCAAAAATGAGAGAATAAAATAAAGAAAACAGATTAAACAAGAAACCACAATTCTGACATTGTAGAATCAAAAACCGTAGAGTATAGCGAGTATACTGAGAGACCACACCCTCCCAGTCCACTTTTACCTGTGGTTCATGTTTCAGTTAAGTATTGCACAACATGTTTTTTCACAATAAAGATTTCAAAGAACCCTGCCCATCCCTGAACCCACCCACCAATTCACTTCACTTTGTGTTTCCACTGTCCCCTTTTAACCCAAAGTTCAATTCACTTTACAAACTGGAATATGCAAGAACACCTTATGCACTGGCAAAAGAGGCCTGCGCTAATTCACCAGCCATTCGTTTTCGCTCACTTTCTGTGTGAACCCCCATAAACATGAACCTAAAGGACACTGACGAGTGGCCTAGCGTGTCTCACAACAGAGGACAGAAACGGGGGAGGAAGGGGTCAAAAGGAGAGCAGTAGGAATACATCACATTTCTCATCTTTGACCATTTTTTCAATTATAGTATATATCAAACTGAATCTTTTTTTTTACTTTGAGCGGTCATATTTACAAACTCAAATTGATCTGTACGTGTAACAACTTAAAGCAACATAAAAAGTTTTTTTTTCTGTTTTTACCTTATGTATTCTATTCATTAATTTTTCCTCATGAGGTCTGCATTGTTACCAAGTAGTGATATGGTTTGCAGCTGTATGAGCTTTAGCTTTGGGTTTAAGTCCTGTTCTCAAGTGCCCATTTGGTTTGACTAGACCAGCGTCGGCTCAGCATCTGGTGCTCCTAACATGCTGTCAGAGGTAGAGTGAGACTTTTTGCCACAGAAGACAAAAGGTTGTAGCAAAACAGATGTGTGGGAAAGAGGAGTTTCTCAACGCATTGTCAATGCTTATTTTATTCAGGTCACCCTGATCAAACTCACTATACATTTGTCATTACACTACTGTTTTAACACAGCTTAGCTGGCAGGTTTTGTGAAGTTGTGGACAGGCGTCTTACACCTTATTTTTTGGATTTTTTAACCATAGCATGTCGATCAGAAGGCCAGGAGTCTCCCCAGAGCCAGGCCTCCTCGTAAGAGGTCAAATACCCAGCGTTTAGCACCATGGTTTGGGGTTGTGAGCTGCTGACGTACAGCTAAGTGCTCATTCAATCCCGTCTTCCTCTTAAAAGCCATTGACGAGGTTGTTTCGTTTGTTTGTTTACTTCAGTTTTAGAAACAAACATTATTGTTTCTATCTGACATGGCTTTATATCATGAGCTGAAACACTGTTGTTTGGTTATGAGTCGTTCGAACAGCTTGGGCTGGGCTATTCTGAGTACGGTGGCAACAGGTAGACTTTTGGGTGACATTCTTACAAAGAATCTATTTCAAAGAGTGATACGGAAAATATAAACAACAAAGATGAAATTGTCGTAAAATATTTCACAGAAAACCTCGCCCGGAGGATGCTGGCTCCACCTTCTCGATTATTGCTCAATCGTTCAGGCCATCTCATACATACGTGAATCCTCTTGCCTCAGGAACTGCTACATGGTTGTAAGTGACTTCTTCTCCCTAGGAGCTGAACGGGGCTGGTTGTAGCTCTGAACAGGGGAGAATTAAAGGTTTTTAAATGGAATCTGAAACCTGATAAACACTTAGATAAAACAAGAATGCATTTTGAGCGAACATCTTTTGTCATGTTTACATCTAGGATAAAATCAGGTTTTGGTCCTTCATGTCTGTCTTTGGCTGTCTTCCATGTTAATTCTTTTGTAATACTGTGTGTCCTGGTGCTCTGCAGTGTTAAAGCTGTCTGTTTTCCACCTCTGCATTTGGAAAGTTAGTTTCTTAATGTGTTTTTTGTACATTTTTTCTTTTTGTGTAAAACAAAAACAACATATACCACAGCGTTCAGTATGCATGTGCATGCACTGTCCTTAACTATTCAAAGCAAAAGTTTTTGCTATTATGTTCAGAAAAAACGTTAACAAAAGCAGATTGTGATACCTCAGTTTTGACTTTTTCTATTTTCTTTTTTCGTTTTTTTTTTTTTTTTTACAAGAAATGAAAATCACAGATATGTAACGAAGCACTCCAAGATAACCCAAGAAGTGACGCTCCCTACAGAAAAAAAATGCCAAAGAAAGCATGCCAAGAAAAACCGTGACAGTGCAAATACATTTATGTACTTCCCATGTACAAAAACATTTATGTTAGCATTCCATGTAACATGCTAGTTCTCAGAAAAGATTTAAATGATACTGAAGTAGCAGCACTGAGATAGCGTTTGTCTTCTTTTGAGGACAATAGGAAAAGCGTTTGTTGTCTTTATAGAGAACTACAAGGGGACTACCACAAACACATACGAATAGAAAAGCAGCTTGCAAGAGCATGAGAGAGAGAAAACAAGAGAAAAAATGTTCTTCTGTTTTGGACCTAAAAGGACTACAAAGGTGAATTTAAAAGTTGTGACTGTGATTTAAACTATTATGCATTGTCACAATTGTCCAGCACGTGTACAATAAATAACCAGGAGACGGCACAGGACTCGAGTGTTTAACACAATGAGATCTAGGAGGGAAAAAAGAAGCAAAAGCACAGGTTGATGGCAGGGTTGGAGATAGGTAGGACGGAAGGGTCTTGGCTGGCTCTAATGGCCTGAAACTTGCCTGTGATTTATGGGTAATTTCTCAGCCCTTTGTTTTCCTGCGGCTGTCACAGTGAGGATCTGACAGTCCTGCTCTGATGGGCTGATGACTTCACTTCCTGTTTGGGAGCTGATGGAGTGCATTTGGGATCAGGGCTCAGAGTGTGTCCTTCATTACGCTGTGTGGTATTCAACATCCAGCTCAGGTTTGATCGAGCTCCCCTCGCCCTTACATTCCTCAGTGAAACAGCTTTTTATTTCCCAGATCATTGACCTGGATATTATCTTGCAGAAGTTCGTTGAGAGAGAAAAAAGCAAGAGGGGCGAACATCTGCGTTCCTTCACAATCTGATGCACATCTGCAGGTCTGCAGAGTTCACCCAGCGAGCCAGAAACGCTGTCCATCGTTTATTCCACCATGTCCAACACAGATGTCCTGCACGGCATGTTTATTTCTCACTGTTGTTTTGATGTCTTCTTTACAAGGAACTCTGTCTTTATTTGAATCATATTTTGTGTCAATGCTGACATCAGCTATGAAGTATCTCCTTGGTTTTGTTGTTTAAAGTGTCTTTGAATGAGGTCAAATAGTTTCATATCCCAGCTACTGGATAAAGAGCTTTGAGAACATAATGAAAGAGGACAAAAAAGGGAAGTTCAAATATACTCATCGAGAGGTCCCAGCTGTCTACTCCATTTCTTTTTCTTCTTATTTACAAGAATGTAAGAGAGCCACAACAACAATAAACAACATTACCAACAGTAATAGATAATAGATGTAGCAACAATAAAGAACAATGAGAATTTAAAACAAAGAATATCTTTGCGTTCTCTGTCATGGCAAGTCAATATGACCTGAAACGGACCTCCTGTGGTTGATCGCCCTAGGAAAAGTCTTCTCTCTTTTGTTAGCGTGCTAGCATTAGCATTTTTGAGCGAGTGAGGCTGGTGAGTCAGTCCCTGGTAGGCTGAGGCATCAGGAATGTTCTGCTCTGACTCTAGCGGGGTGTGGTGTCTATGGCAGAGGGCGTGCCAGGCGTGGCCGAGCGAGGAGTGGCAGCGGTGGACGTGTCCGTTGGGCTGCCGGCCCCGCTGCTGGGGGTGGCTGAGGAGCTGACGGTAGCTGGGGTCTCTCCTTGCTGCTGTGTCTGCAGAGTCTGTCCACATACGTGGTGGTGCTTTTCCCAGTCCTTGTGCTGGCAGAAGGAGCCGCAGTAACGTGCTGTGTTGCAGCCGCTGCAGGTCTCGCTCGCTTTGCGCCCGCAATTCCAGCAGCTCTGCACAAAAATGGAGGAAAGGGAAGTTTATATTACCACAGAATAAACCTAAAGAAACACAATGTTTTTGCATCATGACCCACATATAGTATATCACAAGGTCCTTGCTGATTCTCTCCACTAAAATACTCAATTTCATTCTCAATCTGTGTGATCTGTTCCATGGGTATTATCCCAATTAGGAAATAATAGATGCAAAGACCTTTGAGAAAACCAAGACAGTCTCGGCTCATTAACAGCAAACATTTCCCATTTGAGTTTAAGTCTAAACAAAGAATTCTGGTTTGTTTTTCTTCGGATCTCCCTTCTTTGAAAACATGGAAATAATGAGCTAGCTAGGGGGAAAAAAGGTGAAATGGAGTCATTCTACTCAAATCCACATGGAGCTACATGAGGACACATTTGTAACAAGTTAACTACAAAACGCTCAAAGATCACACAGACACTCAGGTTACCAATGTTGCCTCTTTGTGTTTGTCTCCAGGCCAAATAAGGGCAATTATCACAAAGTCCTGAATGTGTACCAGAGACAGAAAGCTGGAGTTAAAAACGGCTACCGACGCAATACTCCAGAGAGAATTGTGCATAAACACGGCTCGTGCAATTAAAGTCAGATGCGTGCCGCCTTTCTCTGCTAACTGATTAAACGAGTCGTCCCCCCGCTGTGCACAGACACTCGCCGCTCCCTTCCCAATTTCCCAGCCAAATCAGTACCACCTTAACTGTCCACATGTTTCATTTAGAAGAGGAAAAGCTCGGCTCTGCCCGAGGTGATAAATGCAATGTTACATCACGCTGCTCTGCGTGACATCGGCCTGCGTGAGGAATTATCTGGGACACCCTTTCGTTTCCCCCTGTTTTTTTCATATATTTTCAGCCATCTCCATGTTTTTCCAAGGATTTCCATACCGAAAAGATCAAACATAAGTCCTGGAAATAATACAAGCCAACAAGCTAAATATAGAAATATCCTGTCTAGAATGTAATAGCCATGTAAATCATACAAATATAAAATAAATCCATTAATCCCTAAGATGATATATAACACAAAATGAAATAAATGATGAAATACATTAACATTCAAATGCGTCACAGTGCAGTTTTTAAATGCTGCATCTGGTTATTAATACAATAAGCATGTGCAGTGGGTGTTACCTCGCTGGAGTCCTCCTGCTGGTTGATGACTGACAGAGCGTCTTCTGCCGCCTGCCTCTTGGCCTCGGCCACCGTGCGCTCCATCTTGGCTCGCTCGGTGCCGATCATCTCATGAGCCTTGCGCTCTGCCTCTGACACGGCTTTCTGCAGCTCCGCCATGGCCTGCCTCTTCACCTCATTCACAGCCTCTTCTGACAGAGAGAATACAGTGATGTTTTACGCTCGCAGCACAACCTCAAAGCCCTCTTGCACTGTAACATTGTTTTCTTAGGTAACCTGGAAACATTTGCTTCATGTAACATCTAAATTAACTGGTTTTATTGGAAGATGAAGTGTGTTGTTTTTGTGACCATTAGCGTCACCAACATAACTGCAGAAATAATGATTATCAAACATTTCCCCACATGCTAAATGGTTGGACACACAGATATTTACATTCTAATGCACGCTATTGTTTTAGCCTAAAGATTTAAATGATCCATCAAATGATCTACTATGTAATACTCTTTTAAAAGTTATCATTATAATTGTAAATTAATACACATTATAAGTTAAAACCAAACAATCTTTCATGCATTTTTATACATTTATCCCTAACTTGCTATGTAACTGAATGTACATAATTATTGCACATTTTCAAAACTATTTTTAGTGTTTAATTGATTCTATTGGTCTGTTTCGTTGAAAAGCAGCCTGAGAGATTAATCTGGGGATTAATTAGAAACATCAATTTTTATTTGAATAGGCTTGAAAGATTTTCTGGGTTTGCTGAATACAAATTTTTTTTGATTCAAAACACTTTTGTTTTGAATCAAAGCACGAACTTCACTAAAATGCACAAAACAGATTACAGGTAATCCTGATATTTTTCTCTGAAGTATAAATTAATTGCTGTGGACTCCCACTTTATCTATACATTTTACATTGTTATCCTATTAACCGTAAATACTTTTGGCTTGAAAACTCATCTCGAGAGCAGACTAGGGCATTATTTTGTGTTTGTTTGTTTTCATTGTTCAAGGCTGCAGCCTGACTAATTGCATATGCAAATTGAGCAATTTATATTTAAATTATGCATTTCAATTGCACCCCAAAGGCACATGCAGATCAGGATATGGCACTGTGCAAAAAAAGGGCTTGAATATTCATCACCTACTGTACACAGTCTTTAAAAAAAAAAGGCCATTCACCTTTTATTGCATTGTTGCAACTTGTGCTAAGCGCTTAGCGGCGGTTCTGAATCTTTTGCAATAATGAATGCGCCGTTATTTTGCTATCGGCTCGTGTTGCACAACCATCACTGGAGGCGTACATTGGTTTACAAAAAGGCATGTTGTTCTGAAGCACTTTTAATAGATTAAACTTTTATGAATACATTTAACTTTTATGTAATAGATTTAAACTTTATTCCTGATAGCTGCAGCCCCTTATTCTGCAAAACTGGATGGTTGTGGTCACACAGACCTCCACCCCAGTCTTAAAAATGCTGGATTATAAAGCCAGGCGCATTTTCATCAGGACTGGACAGAATTATGAAACCATGTTGGTTTGGTGCACGAAATCACCCTCTTCGTGAGCTGAGGTCATGGAAAATGCAACACGCTGCCTGATGCATTTTATTGTATTTATATTCCACGATTTAGATGGATTTTCAATCTGCTGCGATCTGTTTGTAGTGGTACCGCCTGAATTTTAATGGCAAAAAGGTTTGTTTGCTCTTATTAAGCCTTTGGTAAGACTACACATCAAAGACAAGCTGCGTTAACAGATGCGTCTGTCGTGTAATAGTGAGCAGAGGCCAAGGTAAACAATCTGCTATTACAAAATCCATCACTTGTCATTTTTCACACAGATCAGCTGGTCTTTAAACAAAGCCTTTTAATATCTTTATCTGTCTTTTAACCAGCTCCTCCGCTGTGATTAAACAGAGTGTCGTAGAGATTCCTGTTGCACGGCTAATGGCAGAAGTGCTAAAGTGCTGTAAAGGCTGGGAGCACTTATGTGTCCTGTTCAGCCAGAGCAATAAAAGAGCTTTATGATCTGACATCACTGCTGGAACGTGTGGAGGTGCAACCGCTGAACTGCCCACTGCAGGACTCAGAGAACGTTCCACCAAAACTGACAAACATCTGTCACTGTAGAACATTCTAGATAAGTGTTATTTCTGCTGTTGAATGAAGGGGATGCAAAATCCTTTGTTGACGCTGGTTCAGGGATTGAAGTAAGACTGGGTTAAATTCTTAATTCATAAATGATATGTAAAGAGATTTTATTTGTATCTTTCACCCATAAAGTGCACGAAAGTGAATTCCACAAGTTTTTAACTATTACAGGATTTAATTTGTTAGAAGAAACCAAAAGACCCTCTTTTCATTTATAATGCAGGTATACTGATCATTTTTTATGTGTAAGGATAATGAGCCTTGTCTTATTTTAAAAAGTGCGAATTCCACTAAGCCTACAAAAAAACATCCATTATAATTATTCAGTTTTGACATTCCATTTTTTATACAACAATGTCAAGTAAATAAGAAGGAAACAATAATAATAATAATAATAGTGCATAGCTTGGGTGGGGTTTTGCATAGTTTAAAGTGTAATGAAATGTAGTGAACCAAACATAAACACCAAGCTGCTTAGAATCAGAATTTGGTGTGACAACAAGTAATCATCTGCAGTCCTGAATTTATATAGCTAACTAACTGACTGCTTGTACATCACTTTTTAAAAAGTTCTGTCTAAATAATTTAGCTTTGATTTTCTGTATGTTCTTATAAAAGTGTGTTTAAAAGAGAGCATACTAACCAGCTTTCTTCCAGATCTCAGGTACGTATCCAGACACCGGCCTGTGCAGAAGCTCCCTGTTGACGTCTGGAAATAAGGTTTTGATGTCAAAACACACAGTGAACATAATGAGTCAGAACGCTGGTAAAGGGTTTTACATGCAAGGTGAAGACTTCCTGTTCTGAACATGTGACGTACCTAAAGCATTGCCGTCTTGACTGGCAGGGCTCTGCTGTCTGGAATGGCTGCTGCTGGAGCTGCTGGTCTTCTTCAGATCTTCAGCGTCACTGTAGCGTCGGATCCAGTAGTTCAGTTCCTCCCTGTCGGCCTCCTGGCACCTGCGCAGCACCGTCAGGGAGCGACGTGTCTTCTCCACCATGTCCATGATGCAGTTCAGCAGCTGCGAAGGAGACGCAGACAAAGTGTCACCAATTTGCTTTAAACAAAATTGACCAGTTTAGAATTTAGAATATACATGATGCTAAGAAGGTTTACAATTGCTCTGAGGTTGAGCTTTAATAGCTCAGGAGACTGATAAATCATACATGAGTTCTCAAAAAAACAATTATAAGAAGAAAATAGACTAGATGAATATTTCTGAGTAAGACTAAAGACTAGTAAAACAAATCTGAATGGTAATTGTTCTTATTGAAATCTTTGATTTTTGATGACAGACTTTTGTCCGCAAATCTGAGCACAGTTTGTGTTATTGACACATCTGTGAGGTGTGAGGATGAAGGTGTTTTTCTCTGGAGAAACATCTGAAAAGCAGGAGCTCAGAGCAGCTTTAACTCAACTGTGTAAAGACGCCTTAGGAGAATTTGTGATTTTTCTTCCCTAAGGGAATAAATATGCAAGCACACAGAAATGCACTAGCAAACACTTTTTTCATGCTGTTTCCACACTTTTCATGTCATATTTTCAATTCTCTTTCCCAAACACACGTTTATTTTAAAAGGGACATACTAGAGACTATTGTTATATATACCATATTAACTCATTTAAAATACTGTTCTAAATTAAAATTTCTGCATATACAAAATAGACAACATTTAGAACAATATTTTTTAACTAATCATTTTCCAAATTAGAACATCCCCAAATGTTGTATAAGAGAGATTTTGTGAGAAAAAAATGTCCCAAAGTACAGCTAAGCACACACACACATACGCTTTGGATAGTAATAAAAATGTTATTACTTTTCTTACATGGTCAAGGTGCTTCCACTCTTCTGCCCATTCTCTGTCTGTGAGTCTGTGATCTATGACTTCCTCCTGCCGTGTGCTGCCGTGCATCCCTGAGACAGAGGGAGAGACAGAGGGAGAGAAAGCGTGTTAAGTGTGTTACTATTTGGGCCCTCGTTCTCCATTTCTCTTGCTTGCCCTCAGTGGCGTGTCATGCCCGTCTGTTTCTCAGCCATAGCTCACCCTCTTCCTGACATCCTCCATCGCTCACACACTTTTCATTCCTTGCACGCTCTCATCTCTCACTC